>JAUJEF010000531.1:0-47721 GCA_030444885.1 Citrus sp. QX-2021 | reverse complement strand
TGCGAGGCGCCTTCGTGTGCCAAAATAGGCCGCGGGCACAGCCGCGCCCAAAAATACCCGCCCGAAGGCCGGGGCGCCAAGTTCGTCCAGCGGAAAGAGGCCACAAAACGGGTGGGCTATAGCCTTGGGGGCGGGGCTGGCCAACTTCGTCCGCTCGGACTCGGAATGGCGGGAGGCTTTGCGAGGCGCCTCCGTGTGCCAAAAATAGGCCGCGGGCACAGCCGCGCCCAAAATACCCCGCCCGAAGGCCGGGCGCCAAGTTCGTCCAGCGGAAAGAGGCCACAAAACGGGTGGCTATAGCCTTGGGGGTGGGGCTGGCCAACTTCGTCCGCCGGACTCGGAATGGCGCGAGACTTTGCGAGGCGCCTGTGTGCCAAAATAGGCCGCGGGCACAGCCGCGCCAAAAATACCCGCCCGAAGGCCGGGCGCCAAGTTCGCCCAGCGGAAAGAGGCCACAAAACGGGTGGGCTATAGCCTTGGGGGCGGGGCGGGCCAACTTCGTCCGCCGGACTCGGAATGGCGCGAGACTTTGCGAGGCGCCTCCGTGTGCCAAAATAGGCCGCGGGCACAGCCGCGCCCAAAAATACCCGCCCGAAGGCCGGGGCGCCAAGTTCGTCCAGCGGAAAGAGGCCACAAAAACGGGTGGGCTATAGCCTTGGGGGGCGGGGCTGGCCAACTTCTTCCGCCGGACTCGGAATGGCGCGAGACTTTGCGAGGCGCCTCCGTGTGCCAAAAATAGGCCGCGGGCACAGCCGCGCCCAAAAATACCCGCCCGAAGGCCGGGGCGCCAAGTTCGTCCAGCGGAAAGAGGCCACAAAAACGGGTGGGCTATAGCCTTGGGGGGTGCGGCTGGCCAACTTCGTCCGCCGGACTCGGAATGGCGCGAGACTTTGCGAGGCGCCTCCGTGTGCCAAAAATAGGCCGCGGGCACAGCCGCGCCTAAAAATACCCGCCCGAAGGCCGGGGCGCCAAGTTCGTCCAGCGGAAAGAGGCCACAAAAACGGGTGGGCTATAGCCTTGGGGGGCGGGGCTGGCCAACTTCGTCCGCCGGACTCGGAATGGCGCGAGACTTTGCGAGGCGCCTCCGTGTGCCAAAATAGGCCGCGGGCACAGCCCCCCCCCAAAATACCCCGCCCGAGGGCCGGGCGCCAAGTTCGTCCCAGCGGAAAGAGGCCACAAACACGGGTGGGCTATAGCCTTGGGGGGCGGGGCTGGCCAACTTCGTCCGCCGGACTCGGAATGGCGCGAGACTTTGCGAGGCGCCTCCGTGTGCCAAAATAGGCCGCGGGCACAGCCGCGCCCAAAAATACCCGCCCGAAGGAACGTGCGCCAAGATCTTCACGCGTAAACAGGCCACAAAAACTGTGGCGAGATAGCCTTGGAGGGGGGGGCTGGCCAACTTCGTCCGCCGGACTCGGAATGGCGCGAGACTTTGCGAGGCGCCTCCGTGTGCAAAAATAGGCCGCGGGCACAGCCGCGCCCAAAAATACCCGCCCGAAGGCCGGGGCGCCAAGTTCTTCCAGCGGAAAAAGGCAACAAAAACGGGTGGGATATAGCCTTGGGGGCGGGGCTGGCCAACTTCGTCTGCCGGACTCGGAATGGCGCGAGACTTTGCGAGGCGCTTCCGTGTGCCAAAAATAGGCCGCGGGCACAGCCGCGCCCAAAAATACCCGCCCGAAGGCCGGGCGCCAAGTTCGTCCAGCGGAAAGAGGCCACAAAAACGGGTGGGCTATAGCCTTGGGGGGCGGGGCTGGCCAACTTCGTCCGCCGGACTCGGAATGGCGCGAGACTTTGCGAGGCGCCTCCGTGTGCCAAAAATAGGCCGCGGGCACAGCCGCGCCCCAAAATACCCGCCCGAAGGCCGGGGCGCCAAGTTCGTCCAGCGGAAAGAGGCCACAAAAACGGGTGGGCTATAGCCTTGGGGGGCGGGGCTGGCCAACTTCGTCCGCCGGACTCGGAATGGCGCGAGACTTTGCGAGGCGCCCGTGTGCCAAAATAGGCCGCGGGCACCCCCGTGCCCACAAATCCCCGCCCGATGGCCTGGGCGCCTAATTCGTCCAGCGGAAAGCGGCCACCCACCCGGGGGGGCTATCGCCTTGGGGGGCGGGGCTGGCCAACTTCGTCCGCCGGACTCGGAATGGCGCGAGACTTTGCGAGGCGCCTCCGTGTGCCAAAAATAGGCCGCGGGCACAGCCGCGCCCAAAAATACCCGCCCGAAGGCCGGGCGCCAAGTTCGTCCCAGCGGAAAGAGGCCACAAAAACGGGTGGGCTATAGCCTTGGGGGCGGGCTGGCCAACTTCGTCCGCTCGGACTCGGAATGGCGCGAGACTTTGCGAGGCGCCTCCGTGTGCCAAAATAGGCCGCGGGCACAGCCGCGCCCAAAAATACCCGCCCGAAGGCCGGGCGCCAAGTTCGCCCAGCGGAAAGAGGCCACAAAACGGGTGGGCTATAGCCTTGGGGGCGGGGCTGGCCAACTTCGTCCGCCGGACTCGGAATGGCGCGAGACTTTGCGAGGCGCCCGTGTGCCAAAATAGGCCGCGGCACAGCCGCGCCCAAAAATACCCGCCCGAAGGCCGGGCGCCAAGTTCGCCCAGCGGAAAGAGGCCACAAAACGGGTGGGCTATAGCCTTGGGGGCGGGGCTGGCCAACTTCGTCCGCCGGACTCGGAATGGCGCGAGACTTTGCGAGGCGCCCGTGTGCTGCCAAAATAGGCCGCGGGCACAGCCGCGCCCAAAAATACCCGCCCGAAGGCCGGGCGCCAAGTTCGTCCCAGCGGAAAGAGGCCACAAAAACGGGTGGGCTATAGCCTTGGGGGCGGGGCTGGCCAACTTCGTCCGCCGGACTCGGAATGGCGCGAGACTTTGCGAGGCGCTCCGTGTGCCAAAAATAGGCCGCGGCACAGCCGCGCCTAAAAATACCCGCCCGAAGGCCGGGCGCCAAGTTCGCCCAGCGGAAAGAGGCCACAAAACGGGTGGGCTATAGCCTTGGGGGCGGGGCTGGCCAACTTCGTCCGCCGGACTCGGAATGGCGCGAGACTTTGCGAGGCGCCCGTGTGCTGTGCCAAAAATAGGCCGCGGGCACAGCCGCGCCCAAAATACCCGCCCGAAGGCCGGGCGCCAAGTTCGGCCCAGCGGAAAGAGGCCACAAAACGGGTGGGCTATAGCCTTGGGGGCGGGGCTGGCCAACTTCGTCCGCCGGACTCGGAATGGCGCGAGACTTTGCGAGGCGCCCGTGTGCCAAAAATAGGCCGCGGGCACAGCCGCGCCCAAAAATACCCGCCCGAAGGCCGGGCGCCAAGTTCGTCCAGCGGAAAGAGGCCACAAAACGGGTGGGCTATAGCCTTGGGGGCGGGGCTGGCCAACTTCGTCCGCCGGGACTCGGAATGGCGCGAGACTTTGCGAGGCGCCCCGTGTGCCAAAATAGGTCCGCGGGCACAGCCGCGCCCAAAATACCCGCCCGAAGGCCGGGCGCCAAGTTCGGCCCTGCGGAACGAGGCCACAAAAACGGGTGGGCTATAGCCTTGGGGGGCGGGGCTGGCCAACTTCGTCCGCCGGACTCGGAATGGCGCGAGACTTTGCGAGGCGCCTCCGTGTGCCAAAATAGGCCGCGGGCACAGCCGCGCCCAAAAATACCCGCCCGAAGGCCGGGGCGCCAAGTTCGTCCAGCGGAAAGAGGCCACAAAAACGGGTGGGCTATAGCATTGGGGGGCGGGGCTGGCCAACTTCGTCCGCCGGACTCGGAATGGCGCGAGACTTTGGTTGCGACTTCGGGTGGCAAAAATAGGCCGCGGGCACAGCCGCGCCCAAAAATACCCGCCCGAAGGCCGGGGCGCCAAGTTCGTCCAGCGGAAAGAGGCCACAAAAACGGGTGGGCTATAGCCTCGGGGGCGGGGCTGGCCAACTCGTCCGCCGGACTCGGAATGGCGCGAGACTTTGCGAGGCGCCCGTGTGCTGGGGGCTAGGCCGCGGGCACAGCCGCGCCCAAAAATACCCGCCCGAAGGCCGGGCGCCAAGTTCGTCCAGCGGAAAGAGGCCACAAAACGGGTGGGCTATAGCCTTGGGGGCGGGCTGGCCAACTTCGTCCGCCGGACTCGGAATGGCGCGAGACTTTGCGAGGCGCCTCCGTGTGCCAAAAAATAGGCCGCGGGCACAGACGCGCCCAAAAATACCCGCCCGAAGGCCGGGGCGCCAAGTTCGCCCAGCGGAAAGAGGCCACAAAACGGGTGGGCTACAGCCTTGGGGCCGGGGCTGGCCAACTTCGTCCGCCGGACTCGGAATGGCGCGAGACTTTGCGAGGCGCCCCCGTGTGCCAAAATTAGGCCGCGGGCAGCCGCGCCTAAAAATACCCGCCCGAAGGCCGGGCGCCAAGTTCGCCCAGCGGAAAGAGGCCACAAAACGGGTGGGCTATAGCCTTGGGGGCGGGGCTGGCCAACTTCGTCCGCCGGACTCGGAATGGCGCGAGACTTTGCGAGGCGCCTCCGTGTGCCAAAAATAGGCCAGCGGGCACAGCCGCGCCTAAAAATACCCGCCCGAAGGCCGGGCGCCAAGTTCGGCCCAGCGGAAAGAGGCCACAAAACGGGTGGGCTATAGCCTTGGGGGCGGGGCTGGCCAACTTCGTCCGCCGGACTCGGAATGGCGCGAGACTTTGCGAGGCGCCTCCGTGTGCCAAAATAGGCCGCGGGCACAGCCGCGCCTAAAAATACCCGCCCCCGAAGGCCGGGCGCCAAGTTCGTCCAGCGGAAAGAGGCCACAAAAACGGGTGGGCTATAGCCTTGGGGGGCGGGGCTGGCCAACTTCGTCCGCCGGACTCGGAATGGCGCGAGACTTTGCGAGGCGCCTCCGTGTGCCAAAATAGGCCGCGGGCACAGCCGCGCCCAAAAATACCCGCCCGAAGGCCGGGGCGCCAAGTTCGTCCAGCGGAAAGAGGCCACAAAAACGGGTGGGCTATAGCCTTGGGGGGCGGGGCTGGCCAACTTCGTCCGCCGGACTCGGAATGGCGCGAGACTTTCGAGGCGCCCGTGTGCCAAAATAGGCCGCGGGGCACAGCCGCGCCCAAAAATACCCGCCCGAAGGCCGGGCGCCAAGTTCGGCCCAGCGGAAAGAGGCCACAAAAACGGGTGGGCTATAGCCTTGGGGGACGGGGCTGGCCAACTTCGTCCGCCGGACTCGGAATGGCGCGAGACTTTGCGAGGCGCCTCCGTGTGCCAAAAATAGGCTGCGGGCACAGCCGCGCCCAAAAATACCCGCCCGAAGGCCGGGGCGCCAAGTTCGTCCAGCGGAAAGAGGCCACAAAAACGGGTGGGCTATAGCCTTGGGGGGCGGGGCGGGGCTGGCCAACTTCGTCCGCCGGACTCGGTATGGCGCCAGAGTTGCGAGGCGCCTACGTGTGCCAAAAATAGGCCGCGGGCACAGCCGCGCCCAAAAATACCCGCCCGAAGGCTGGGGCGCCAAGTTCGTCCAGCGGAAAGAGGCCACACCCCGGGGTGGGCTATAGCCTTGGGGGGCGGGGCTGGCCAACTTCGTCCGCCGGACTCGGAATGGCGCGAGACTTTGCGAGGCGCCTCCGTGTGCCAAAAATAGGCCGCGGGCACAGCCGCGCCCAAAAATACCCGCCCGAAGGCCGGGGCGCCAAGTTCGTCCAGCGGAAAGAGGCCACAAAAACGGGTGGGCTAGAGCCTTGGGGGCGGGGCTGGCCCACTTCGTCCGCTGGACTCGGAATGGCGCGAGACTTTGCGAGGCGCCTCCGTGTGCCAAAAATAGGCCGCGGGCACAGCCGCGCCCAAAAATACCCGCCCGAAGGCCGGGGAGCCAAGTTCGTCCAGCGGAAAGAGGCCACAAAAACGGGTGGGCTATAGCCTTGGGGGGCGGGGCTGGCCAACTTCGTCCGCCGGACTCGGAATGGCGCGAGACTTTGCGAGGCGCCTCCGTGTGCCAAAAATAGGCCGCGGGCACAGCCGCGTCCAAAAATACCCGCCCGAAGGCCGGGGCGCCAAGTTCGTCCAGCGGAAAGAGGCCACAAAAACGGGTGGGCTATAGCCTTGGGGGGCGGGGCTGGCCAACTTCGTCCGCCGGACTCGGAATGGCGCGAGACTTGCGAGGCGCCTCCGTGTGCCAAAAATAGGCCGCGGGCACAGCCGCACCCAAAAATACCCGCCCGAAGGCCGGGGCGCCAAGTTCGTCCAGCGGAAAGAGGCCACAAAAACGGGTGGGCGATAGCCTTGGGGGGCGGGGCTGGCCAACTTGGTCCGCCGGACTCGGAATGGCGCGAGACTTTGCGAGGCGCCTCCGTGTGCCAAAAATAGGCCGCGGGCACAGCCGTGCCCAAAAATACCCACCCGAAGGCCGGGGCGCCAAGTTCGTCCAGCGGAAAGAGGCCACAAAAACGGGTGGGCTATAGCCTTGGGGGGTGGGGCTGGCCAACTTCGTCCGCCGGACTCGGTATGGCGCGAGACTTTGCGAGGCGCCCCGTGTGCCAAAATAGGCCGCGGGCACAGCCGCGCCTAAAAATACCCGCCCGAAGGCCGGGCGCCAAGTTCGCCCAGCGGAAAGAGGCCACAAAAACGGGTGGGCTATAGCCTTGGGGGCGGGGCTGGCCAACTTCGTCCGCTCGGACTCGGAATGGCGCGAGACTTTGCGAGGCGCCCGTGTGCTGCAAAATAGGCCGCGGGCACAGCCGCGCCTAAAAATACCCGCCCGAAGGCCGGGCGCCAAGTTCGTCCAGCGGAAAGAGGCCACAAAACGGGTGGGCTATAGCCTTGGGGGCGGGGCTGGCCAACTTCGTCCGCCGGACTCGGAATGGCGCGAGACTTTGCGAGGCGCCCGTGTGCCAAAAATAGGCCGCGGGCACAGCCGCGCCTAAAAATACCCCCCCGAAGGCCGGGGCGCCAAGTTCGTCCAGCGGAAAGAGGCCACAAAAACGGGTGGGCTATAGCCTTGGGGGGCGGGGCTGGCCAACTTCGTCCGCCGGACTCGGATGGCGCGAGACTTTGCGAGGCGCCTCCGTGTGCCAAAAATAGGCCGCGGGCACAGCCGCGCCCAAAAATACCCGCCCGAAGGCCGGGGCGCCAAGTTCGTCCAGCGGAAAGAGGCCACAAAAACGGGTGGGCTATAGCCTTGGGGGCGGGGCTGGCCAACTTCGTCCGCTCGGACTCGGAATTGCGCGAGACTTTGCGAGGCGCCTCCTTGTGCCAAAATAGGCCGCGGGCACAGCCGCGCCCAAAAATACCAGCCCGAAGGCCGGGGCGCCAAGTTCGTCCAGCGGAAAGAGGCCACAAAAACGGGTGGGCTATAGCCTTGGGGGGGCGGGGCTGGCCAACTTCGTCCGCTGGACTCGGAATGGCGCGAGACTTTGCGAGGCGCCTCCGTGTGCCAAAAATAGGTCGCGGGCACAGCCGCGCCTAAAATACCCGCCCGAAGGCCGGGCGCCAAGTTCGCCCAGCGGAAAGAGGCCACAAAACGGGTGGGCTATAGCCTTGGGGGGCGGGGCTGGCCAACTTCGTCCGCTGGACTCGGAATGGCGCGAGACTTTGCGAGGCACCTCCGTGTGCCAAAAATTGGCCGAGGGCACAGCCCCACCCAAAAATACCCGCCACCCGCCAGGCGCGCCTAGCTCGCCCAGCGGAAAAAGGCCACAAAAACGGGTGGGCTATAGCCTTGGGAGGCGGGGCTGGCCCACTTCGTCCGCCGGACTCGGAATGGCGTGAGACTTTGCGAGGCGCCTCCGTGTGCCAAAAATAGGCCGCGGACACAGCCGCTCCAAAATACCCCGCCCGAAGGCCGGGCGCCAAGTTCGGCCAGCGGAAAGAGGCCACAAAACGGGTGGGCTATAGCCTTGGGGGCGGGGCTGGCCAACTTCGTCCGCCGGACTCGGAATGGCGCGAGACTTTGCGAGGCGCCCGTGTGCCAAAAAATAGGCCGCGGGCACAGCCGCGCCTAAAAATACCCGCCCGAAGGCCGGGCGCCAAGTTCGTCCCAGCGGAAAGAGGCCACAAAACGGGTGGGCTATAGCCTTGGGGGCGGGGCTGGCCAACTTCGTCCGCCGGACTCGGAATGGCGCGAGACTTTGCGAGGCGCCTCCGTGTGCCAAAATAGGCGCGGCACAGCCGCGCCTAAAAATACCCGCCCGAAGGCCGGGCGCCAAGTTCGTCCCAGCGGAAAGAGGCCACAAAACGGGTGGGCTATAGCCTTGGGGGCGGGGCTGGCCAACTTCGTCCGCCGGACTCGGAATGGCGCGAGACTTTGCGAGGCGCCTCCGTGTGCCAAAATAGGCCGCGGGCACAGCCGCGCCTAAAAATACCCGCCCGAAGGCCGGGCGCCAAGTTCGCCCAGCGGAAAGAGGCCACAAAACGGGTGGGCTATAGCCTTGGGGGCGGGGCTGGCCAACTTCGTCCGCCGGACTCGGAATGGCGCGAGACTTTGCGAGGCGCCTCCGTGTGCCAAAATAGGCAGGCGCGGGCACAGCCGCGCCCAAAAATACCCGCCCGAAGGCCGGGGCGCCAAGTTCGTCCAGCGGAAAGAGGCCACAAAAACGGGTGGGCTATAGCCTTGGGGGGCGGGGCTGGCCAACTTCGTCCGCCGGACTCGGAATGGCGCGAGACTTTGCGAGGCGCCCGTGTGCCAAAAATAGGCCGCGGGCACAGCCGCGCCCAAAAATACCCGCCCGAAGGCCGGGGCGCCAAGTTCGTCCAGCGGAAAGAGGCCACAAAAACGGGTGGGCTATAGCCTTGGGGGGCGGGGCTGGCCAACTTCGTCCGCCGGACTCGGAATGGCGCGAGACTTTGCGAGGCGCCCCCGTGTGCCAAAAATAGGCCGCGGGCACAGCCGCGCCCAAAAATACCCGCCCGAAGGCCGGGGCGCCACGTCCGCCGAGCGGAAAGAGGCCACAAAAACGGGTGGGCTATAGCCTTGGGGGCGGGGCCGTGCCACTTCGTCCGCCGGACTCGGAATGGCGCGAGACTTTGCGAGGCGCTCCGTGTGCCAAAATAGGCCGCGGCACAGCCGCGCCCAAAAATACCCGCCCGAAGGCCGGGCGCCAAGTTCGTCTCCAGCGGAAAGAGGCCACAAAACGGGTGGGCTATAGCCTTGGGGGCGGGGCTGGCCAACTTCGTCCGCCGGACTCGGAATGGCGCGAGACTTTGCGAGGCGCTCCGTGTGCCAAAATAGGCCGCGGGCACAGCCGCGCCCAAAATACCCGCCCGAAGGCCGGGCGCCAAGTTCGGCCAGCGGAAAGAGGCCACAAAAACGGGTGGGCTATAGCCTTGGGGGGCGGGGCTGGCCAACTTCGTCCGCTGGACTCGGTATGGCGCGAGACTTTGCGAGGCGCCTCCGTGTGCCAAAAATAGGCTGCGGGCACAGCCGCACTTAAAAATACCCGCCCGAAGGCCGGGCGCCAAGTTCGGCCCAGCGGAAAGAGGCCACAAAACGGGTGGGCTATAGCCTTGGGGGCGGGGCTGGCCAACTCTCGTCCGCCGGACTCGGAATGGCGCGAGACTTTGCGAGGCGCCTCCGTGTGCCAAAAATAGGCCGCGGGCACAGCCGCGCCCAAAAATACCCGCCCGAAGGCCGGGCGCCAAGTTCTGCTCCAGGGAAAGAGGCCACAAAACTAGCGGGCTTATAAATTTCAGGCGGCTGGCCAACTGGTCCACGGACTCGGAATGGCGAGACTTTGCGAGGTGCCCCAGCCAATAGGTCAAAGGGGCACAGCCGCGCCAAAATACCCGCCTCAAGGCCGGGCAAGTTCAGTTCAGTGAAAGAGGCCACAAACGGGCACATGATAGCCTGCAAGCAACAAGCACTGCTCGCTGGACTCGGAATGGCGCCAGACTTTGCAGGCGCCCGTGCTGGTGGGACAGGGCCGCGGCACAGCCGCGCCCCAAAAATAATTCGCCTCGAAGGCCGGACGCCAAGTTCGTCCAGCGGAAAGAGGCTACAAAACGGGTGGGCGATAGCCTTGGGGGCGGGCTGATAACTTGTCCCGCTGGACTGGAATGGCGCTGAGACTTTGCGAGGCGCTCCGTAAAGCAAAAAGAAGCCGGGCGGGGCAACAGCCGCGCCTGTGCCATTCTCCGAAGGCAGGGCCTGGGCGCCAAGTTCGTCCCAGCCGGAAAGAGGCTACAAAACGGGTGGGCTATAGCCTTGGGGCGGGGCTGGCTAACTTTTCACCGTCGGACTCCGGAATGGCGCGAGACTTTGCGAGGCGCATCCCGTGTGCCAAAATAGGGTCAGCGGGCACAGCCGGGGCGCTGAAAATACTTACCGAAGGCCGGGGCGCCAAGTTCGCCCAGCCGGAGAGGCCACAAAAACGGGTGGGCTATAGCCTTGGGGGTGGGGCTGGTTTAACCCTCGCCCGCCGGACTCGGAATGGCGCGAGACTTTGCGTGGCGCTCCGTGGTGCCAAAATAGGCCGCGGGCACAGCCGCGCCTAAAAAATACCTCCGCCCCGAAGGCCGGGCGCCAAGTTCGTCCAGCGGAAAGAGGCCACAAAACGGGTGGCTATAGCCTTGGGGCCGGCTGGCCAACTTCGTCCGCTCTGGACCTCGGAATGGCGCGAGACATTGCGAGGCGCCCGTGGTGCTAAAAATAGGCCGCGGGCACAGCCGCTGCTCAAAATACCCGCCCTTAAGGCCGGGCCAAGTTCAGCCCAGCGGAAAGAGGCTACAAAAACGGGTGGGCTATAGCCTTGGGGGTGCGGGGGCTGCCACAACTTCGTCCGCCTGACTCGGAATGGCGCTAGACTTTGCGAGGCGCCCGTGTGCCAGTGCCAGGTCCGCGGGCACAGCCGCCTGCCAAAAATACCCGCCCCGAAGGTCTGGCGCCAAGTTCGGCCCAGCGGAAAGAGAGGCCACAAAACGGGTGGGCTATAGCCTTAGGGGGTGGGGCTGGTTTAATCTCTGTCCGCTGGACCTCGAAATTTTTGCTAGACTTTGCGAGGCGCCCTGTGCTGCTAAAATAGCCATGCTGGCACAGCCGCGCCAAAAATACCCGCCCGGAAGGCCGGGCGCCAAGTTCGTCCAGCGGAAAGAGGCCACAAAACGGGTGGGCTATAGCCTTGGGGGCGGGGCTGGTTAACTTCGTCCGGGCTGGACTCGGAATGGCGCGAGACTTTGCGAGGCGCCTGCAAAGCTAAAATATGGCCGCGGCACAGCCGCGCCCAAAAATACCCGGGCCCAAGGCCGGGCGCCAAGTTCGTCCAGCGGAAAGAGGCTACAAAACGGGTGGGCTATAGCCTTGGGGGTGGGCTGGCGAACTTCACGTCCGCCGGACTCCGGAATGGAGCGCGCAGACTTTGCGCAGGCGCCGTGCCGTGGGCCGGGGGCCCCGCGGGCACAGCCGCGCCTAAAAATACCCGCCCCAAGGCCGGGCGCCAAGTTCTGGCCCAGCGGAAAGAGGCCACAAAAACGGTGGCTATAGCCTTGGGGGCGGGGCTGGCCGACTCCGTCCGCCTCGGACTCGGAATGGCGCGAGACTTTGCGAGGCGCCACCGTGTGCTAAAATAGGCCGCGGGCACAGCCGCGCCCAAAAATACCTGCCAAGGCCGGGCGCCAAGTTCGCCCAGCGGGAAAGAGGCTACAAAAACGGGTGGGCTATAGCCTTTGGGGGCGGGGGCTGGCAACTTCGTCCGCCGGACTCGGAATGGCGCGAGACTTTGCGAGGCGCCTCCGTGTGCTAAAAATAGCCTCAGCGGGCACAGACTCTGTAAAAATACCCACCAAGGCCGGGACGCCAAGTTCGGGCCCAGCGAAAGAGGCCACAAAACGGGTGGGCTATAGCCTTGGGGGTGGGGCTGGCCAACTTCTGTCCGCCTCGGACTCGAATGGCGCGAGACTCATGCGAGGCGCCGCAGTGGTGTAAAAATAGGCTTGGGAAGGGCACAGCCGCGCCCAAAAATACCCGCCCGAAGGCCGGGCGCCAAGTTCGCCCAGCGGAAAGAGGCCACAAACGGGTGGGCTGGTAGCCTTGGGGGTGGGGCTGGACCAATTCCTCTGTCCGCCGCACTCGGAATGGCGACGAGATTCTGCGCAGGCGCCCGCAGGCCAGGTGTGGCCGGCCGGGCACAGCCGCGCCCAAAATACCCGCCCCGAAGGCCGGGCGCCAAGTCTGGCCCAGCGGAAAGAGGCCATAAAACGTGGTGGGCGAGTATAGCCTTGGGGGCGGGGCTGAGCAACTTCGTCCGGCCGGACTCGGAATGGCGCGAGACTTTGCGAGGCGCTCGTGTGTTAAAATAGGTCAAGGCACAGCCGCGCCAAAAATACCCGCCCGAAGGCCGGGCGCCAAGTCTGGCCCAGCGGAAGAGAGGCCACAAAAACGGGGTGGGCTATAGCCTTGGGGGTGGGGGCTGGCCAACTCTGTCCGGGCTCGGACTCGGAATGGCGCGAGACTTCATGCGAGGCGCTCCAGTTGGGGGTTAGGTGGCCAGGCTGCGGGCACAGCCGCGCCCCAAAATATCAAATAACGAAGGCCGGGCGCCAAGTTCGCTCCAGCGGAAAGAGGCCACAAAACGGGTGGGCTATAGCCTTGGGGGCGGGGCTGGCCAACTTCGTCCGCCGGACTCGCTGGAATGGCGCGAGACTTTGCGAGGCGCCTCCGTGCCAAAAGTTGTAACAGTCGCGGGCACAGCCGCGCCCAAAAATACCTGGCCCGAAGGCCGGGCGCCAAGTCTGGGCCCAGCGGAAAGAGGCCACAAAACGGTGGGCTATAGCCTTGGGGGCGGGCCTGGCCAACTTCGGGTCCGCTCGGACTCGGAATGGCGTGAGACTTTGCGAGGCGCCTGCAGCCGGGTGTGTGGCTAACAGGCCGCGGGCACAGCCGCGCCTAAAATACCCCGCCCGAAGGCCGGGCGCCAAGTTCGCCCAGCTGAAAGAGGCCACAAAACGGGTGGCTATAGCCTTGGGGGTGGGGCTGGCCAACTTCGTCCGCCGGACTCGGAATGGCGCGAGACTTTGCGAGGCGCCCGCGTGAGCCAAAATAGGTCGCGGGCACAGCCGCGCCTTAAAAATACCCGCCCGAAGGCCGGGCGCCAAGTTCGTCCAGCTGAAAGAGGCCACAAAACGGTGGGCTATAGCCTTGGGGGCGGGGCTGGCTAACTTCTGGTCCGCTCGACCTCGGAATGGCGCCGAGACTTTGCAGGCGCTCCGTGTGCCAAAATAGGCTTCATGGGCACAGCCGCGCCAAAAATACCCGCCTCGAAGGCCGGGCGCCAAGTTCGGCCCAGCGGAAAGAGGCCACAAAAACGGGTGGGCTATAGCCTTGGGGGCGGGGCTGGCTAACTCCGCCCGCTCGGACTGGAATGGCGCGAGACTTTGCGAGGCGCTCCGCAGCCAAAAATAGGCCGCGGGCACAGCCGTGCGCCTAAAAATACCCGCCCGAAGGCCGGGCGCCAAGTTCCCACCCAGCGGAAAGAGGCCACAAAAACGGGTGGGCTATAGCCTGGGGCGGGGCTGGCCAACTGGTCCGCCGGACTCGGAATGGCGCGAGACTTGCGAGGCACCTCCGTGTGCTGTGGCAATAGGCCGCGGGCACAGCCGCGCCAAAAATACCCGGACCCGCCCGAAGGCCGGGCGCCAAGTTCGTCCCAGCGGAAAGAGGCCACAAAAACGGGTGGGCTATAGCCTTGGGGGCGGGGCTGGCCAACTTCGTCCGCCCGGACTCGGAATGGCGCGAGACTTTGCGAGGCGCCTCCGTGCATGGGCACAGCCGCTAATAGGCCGCGGGCACAGCCGCGCCCAAAAAATACCCCGCCCGAAGGCCGGGCGCCAAGTTCCGCTCAAGCCCAGCGGGAAAGAGGCCACAAAAACGGGTGGGCTATAGCCTTGGGGGCGGGGCTGGCCAACTTCGGTCCGCCGGACTCGGAATGGCGCGAGACTTTGCGAGGCGCCTCCGTGTGCTAAAATAGGTCAGCGGGCACAGCCGCGCCTAAAAATACCCGCCCGCCCAAGGCCGGGCGCCAAGTTCGCCCAGCGGAAAGAGGCCACAAAACGGGTGGCTATAGCCTAGGGGGCGGGGCTGAGCAACTTTGTCCGCCTCGGACTCGGAATGGCGCGAGACTTTGCGAGGCGCTCCGTGTGCCAAAATAGGCCGCGTGCACAGCCGCGCCTAAAAATACCCGCCCAAGGCCGGGCGCCAAGTTCGGCCCAGCGGAAAGAGGCCACAAAACGGGTGGGCTATAGCCTTTGGGGGCGGGGCTGGCCAACTTCGTCCGCCGGACTCGGAAAGGCGCGAGACTTTGCGAGGGCGCCTCCGTGTGCCAAAATAGGCCGCGGCACACGCGCCAAAAATACCCGCCCGAAGGCCGGGCGCCAAGTTCGGCCCAGCGGAAAGAGGCCACAAAACGGGTGGCCTATAGCCTTGGGGGCGGGGCTGGCCAACTTCGTCCGGGCTCGACTCCGGAATGGCGCGAGACTTTGCGAGGCGCCTCCGTGGTGCCAAAATAGCTGCGGGCACAGCCGCGCCTTAAAAATACCTCGCCCGAAGGCCGGGCGCTGAAGTCTGCCCAGCGGAAAGAGGCCACAAAACGGGTGGGCTATAGCCTTGGGGGCGGGGCTGGCCAACTTCACCGCCGGACTCGAATGGCGCGAGACTTTGCGAGGCGCCCGTGTGCTGGGGGTAAATAGGCCGCATGGGCACAGCCGCGCCTTAAAAATACCCGCCTCAAGGCCGGGCGCCAAGTTCGTCTCCAGCGGAAAGAGGCCACAAAAACGGGTGGGCTATAGCCTTGGGGGCGGGGCTGGCCAACTTCGTCCGCCGGACTCCGGAATGGCGCGAGACTTTGCGAGGCGCCCGTGTGCTGGTAGGCCAGGCCGGGCACAGCCGCCTAAAAAATACCCGCCCAAGGCCGGGCGCCAAGTTCGTCCAGCGGAAAGAGGCCACAAAACGGGTGGGCTATAGCCTTGGGGGCGGGGCTGGCCAACTTCGTCCGCCGGACTCGAATGGCGCGAGACTTTGCGAGGCGCCTCCGTGTGCCAAAAATAGGCCAAGGGCACAGCCGCGCCTAAAATACCCGGGCCCTCAAGGCCGGGCGCCAAGTTCGCCCAGCGGAAAGAGGCCACAAAACGGGTGGGCTATAGCCTTGGGGGCGGGGCTGGCCAACTTCGTCCCGCCGGACTCGGAATGGCGCGAGACTTTGCGAGGCGCCCGTGTGCCAAAATAGGTCATGGGCACAGCCGCGCCCAAAAATACCCGCCCGAAGGCCGGGCGCCAAGTTCGGCCCAGCGGAAAGAGGCCACAAAACGGGTGGGCTATAGCCTTGGGGGCGGGGCTGAGCAACTTCGTCCGCCGGACTCGGAATGGCGCGAGACTTTGCGAGGCGCCTCCGTGTGCCAAAAATAGGCCAAGCGGGCACAGCCGCGCCTAAAAATACCCGCCCGAAGGCCGGGCGCCAAGTCTCGCCCAGCGGAAAGAGGCCACAAAACGGGTGGGCTATAGCCTTGGGGGCGGGGCTGGCCAACTTCGTCCGCTGGACTCGAAATGGCGCGAGACTTTGCGAGGCGCCCGTGTGCCAAAATAGGCCGCGGGCACAGCCGCGCCTAAAATACCCGCCCGAAGGCCGGGCGCCAAGTTCGTCCCAGCGGAAAGAGGCCACAAAACGGGTGGGCTATAGCCTTGGGGGCGGGGCTGGCAACTTCGTCCGCCGGACTCGGAATGGCGCGAGACTTTGCGAGGCGCCCCGTGTGCCAAAAAATAGGCCGCGGGCACAGCCGCGCCCAAAATACCCGCCCAAGGCCGGGCGCCAAGTTCGCCCAGCGGAAAGAGGCCACAAAAACGGGTGGGCTATAGCCTTGGGGGCGGGGCTGCGCAACTTCGTCCGCTGGACTCGGAATGGCGCGAGACTTTGCGAGGCGCCTCCGTGTGCCAAAATAGGTCGCGGGCACAGCCGCGCCCAAAAATACCCGCCCGAAGGCCGGGGCGCCAAGTTCGTCCAGCGGAAAGAGGTCACAAAAACGGGTGGGCTATAGCCTTGGGGGCGGGGCTGGCCAACTTCTGTCCGCCGGACTCGGAATGGCGCGAGACTTTGCGAGGCGCCTCCGTGTGCCAAAATAGGCCAGGTCGGGCACAGCCGCGCCTAAAAATACCCGCCCGAAGGCCGGGCGCCAAGTTCGTCCCAGCGGAAAGAGGCCACAAAAACGGGTGGGCTATAGCCTTGGGGGGCGGGGCTGGCCAACTTCGTCCGCCGGACTCGGAATGGCGCGAGACTTTGCGAGGCGCCTCCGTGTGCCAAAAATAGGCCGCGGGCACAGCCGCGCCCAAAATACCCGACCGAAGGCCGGGGCGCCAAGTTCGGCCCAGCGGAAAGAGGCCACAAAACGGGTGGGCTATAGCCTTGGGGGCGGGGCTGGCCAACTTCGGTCCGCCGGACTCGGAATGGCGCGAGAGTTTGCGACGCGCCTCCGTGTGTCAAAAATAGGCCCCGGGCACAGCCGCGCCAAAAATACCCGCCCGAAGGCCGGGCGCCAAGTCTCGCCCAGCGGAAAGAGGCCACAAAAACGGTGGGCTATAGCCTTGGGGGCGGGGCTGGCCAACTTCGTCCGCCGGACTCGGAATGGCGCGAGACTTTGCGAGGCGCCCCGTGTGCCAAAAATAGGCCAAGGCACAGCCGCGCCTAAAAATCCCCGCCCGAAGGCCGGGGCGCCACGTTCGTCCAGCGGAAAGAGACCACCACAACGGGTGGGCTATAGCCTTGGGGGGCGGGGCTGGCCAACCCTCGTCCGCCGGCCTCGGAATGGCGCGAGACTTTGCGAGGCGCCTCCGTGTGCCAAAAATAGGCCGCGGCACAGCCGCGCCTAAAAATACCCGCCCCGAGGCCGGGCGCCAAGTTCGCCCAGCGGAAAGAGGCCACAAAACGGGTGGGCTATAGCCTTGGGGGGCGGGGCCGGCCCACTTCGCCCGCCGGACCCGGAATGGCGCGAGACTTTGCGAGGCGCCTCCGTGTGCCAAAATAGGGCAAGCGGGCACAGCCGCGCCCAAAAATACCCGCCCAAGGCCGGGCGCCAAGTTCGGCCCAGCGGAAAGAGGCCACAAAAACGGGTGGGCTATAGCCTTGGGGGCGGGGCTGGCAAACTCTGTCCGCCGGACTCGGAATGGCGCGAGACTTTGCGAGGCGCCTCCGTGTGCCAAAATAGGCCGCGGGCACAGCCGCGCCCAAAATACCCGCCCCAAGGCCGGGCGCCAAGTTCGTCCAGCGGAAAGAGGCCACAAAAACGGGTGGGCTATATCCTTGGGGGGCGGGGCTGGCCAACTTCGTCCGCCGGACTCGAATGGCGCGAGACTTTGCGAGCCGCCTCCGTGTGCCAAAAATAGGCCAAAGGGCACAGCCGCGCCCAAAAAATACCCGCCCGAAGGCCGGGCGCCAAGTTCGTCCAGCGGAAAGAGGCCACAAAACGGGTGGGCTATAGCCTTGGGGGCGGGGCTGAGCAACTTCGTCCGCCGGACTCGGAATGGCGCGAGACTTTGCGAGGCGCCTCCGTGTGCTGTGGGCCAGCCGCGGGCACAGCCGCGCCCAAAAATACCCGCCCGAAGGCCGGGCGCCAAGTTCGGCCCAGCGGAAAGAGGCCACAAAACGGGTGGGCTATAGCCTTGGGGGCGGGGCTGGCCAACTTCGTCCGCCAGACTCGGAATGGCGCGAGACTTTGCGAGGCGCTCCGTGTGCCAAAATAGGCCGCGGCACAGCCGCGCCCAAAAATACCCGCCCGAAGGCCGGGCGCCAAGTTCGTCCAGCGGAAAGAGGCCACAAAACGGGTGGGCTATAGCCTTGGGGGCGGGGCTGGCCAACTTCGTCCGCCGGACTCGGAATGGCGCGAGACTTTGCGAGGCGCCTCCGTGTGCCAAAATAGGCCGCGGGCACAGCCGCGCCTAAAATACCCGCCCGAAGGCCGGGCGCCAAGTTCGCCCAGCGGAAAGAGGCCACAAAACGGGTGGGCTATAGCCTTGGGGGCGGGGCTGGCCAACTTCGTCCGCTCGGACTCGGAATGGCGCGAGACTTTGCGAGGCGCCCCGTGTGCCAAAATAGGCCGCGGGCACAGCCGCGCCCAAAAATACCCGCCCGAAGGCCGGGCGCCAAGTTCGCCCAGCGGAAAGAGGCCACAAAACGGGTGGGCTATAGCCTTGGGGGCGGGGCTGGCAACTTCGTCCGCCGGACTCGGAATGGCGCGAGACTTTGCGAGGCGCCTCCGTGTGCCAAAATAGGCCGCGGGCACAGCCGCGCCCAAAAATACCCGCCCGAAGGCCGGGCGCCAAGTTCGTCCAGCGGAAAGAGGCCACAAAACGGGTGGGCTATAGCCTTGGGGGCGGGGCTGGCCAACTTCGTCCGCCGGACTCGGAATGGCGCGAGACTTTGCGAGGCGCTCCGTGTGCTGTAAATAGGCCATGGGCACAGCCGCGCCCAAAAATACCCGCCCGAAGGCCGGGCGCCAAGTTCGCCCAGCGGAAAGAGGCCACAAAACGGGTGGGCTATAGCCTTGGGGGCGGGGCTGGCCAACTTCGTCCGCCGGACTCGGAATGGCGCGAGACTTTGCGAGGCGCCCGTGTGCTGCAAAATAGGCCGCGGGCACAGCCGCGCCCAAAAATACCCGCCCGAAGGCCGGGCGCCAAGTTCGTCCCAGCGGAAAGAGGCCACAAAACGGGTGGGCTATAGCCTTGGGGGCGGGGCTGAGCAACTTCGTCCGCCGGACTCGGAATGGCGCGAGACTTTGCGAGGCGCCTCCGTGTGCTGTGGGCCAGGCCGCGGGCACAGCCGCGCCTAAAATACCCGCCCAAGGCCGGGCGCCAAGTTCGTCCCAGCGGAAAGAGGCCACAAAACGGGTGGGCTATAGCCTTGGGGGCGGGGCTGGCCAACTTCGTCCGCCGGACTCGGAATGGCGCGAGACTTTGCGAGGCGCCCCGTGTGCCAAAAATAGGCCGCGGGCACAGCCGCGCCTAAAAATACCCGCCCGAAGGCCGGGCGCCAAGTTCGGCCCAGCGGAAAGAGGCCACAAAACGGGTGGGCTATAGCCTTGGGGGCGGGCTGGCAACTTCGTCCGCCGGACTCGGAATGGCGCGAGACTTTGCGAGGCGCCTCCGTGTGCCAAAATAGGCCGCGGGCACAGCCGCGCCTAAAAATACCCGCCCCCAAGGCCGGGCGCCAAGTTCGTCCCAGCGGAAAGAGGCCACAAAACGGGTGGGCTATAGCCTTGGGGGCGGGGCTGGCCAACTTCGTCCGCCGGACTCGGAATGGCGCGAGACTTTGCGAGGCGCCTCCGTGTGCCAAAATAGGCCCCCGGCACAGCCGCCCCCAAAAATAACCCCCCGAAGGCCGGGCGCCAAGTTCGCCCAGCGGAAAGAGGCCACAAAAACGGGTGGGCTATAGCCTTGGGGGCGGGGCTGGCCAACTTCGTCCGCCGGACTCGGAATGGCGCGAGACTTTACGAGGCGCCTACGTGTGCCAAAATAGGCCGCGGGCACAGCCGCGCCCAAAAATACCCGCCCGAAGGCCGGGGCGCCAAGTTCGTCCAGCGGAAAGAGGCCACAAAAACGGGTGGGCTATAGCCTTGGGGGGCGGGGCTGGCCAACTTCGTCCGCCGGACTCGGAATGGCGCGAGACTTTGCGAGGCGCCTCCGTGTGCCAAACATAGGCCGCGGGCACAGCCGCGCCCAAAAATACCCGCCCGAAGGCCGGGGCGCCACGTTCGCCCCGCGGAAAGAGGCCACAAAAACGGGTGGGCTATAGCCTTGGGGGGGGGGCTGGCCAACTTCGTCCGCCGGACTCGGAATGGCGCGAGACTTTGCGAGGCGCCTCCGTGTGAAAAAAATAGGCCGCGGGCACAGCCGCGCCTAAAAATACCCGCCCGAAGGCCGGGGCGCCAAGTTCGTCCAGCGGAAAGAGGCCACAAAAACGGGTGGGCTATAGCCTTGGGGGGCGGGGCTGGCCCACTTCGTCCGCCGGACTCGGAATGGCGCGAGACTTTGCGAGTCGCCTCCGTGTTCCAAAAATAGGCCGCTGGGCCAGCCGCGCCAAATAATACCCGCCCGAAGGCCCGGGCGCCAAGTTCGTCCAGCGGAAAGAGGCCACACAGTCGGGTGGGCTATATCATGGGGGCGGGGGGCTGGCCAACTTCGTCCGCCGGACTCTGAATGGCGCGAGACGTTGCGAGGCGCCTCCGTGTGCCAAAATAGGCCAGCGGGCACAGCCGCGCCTAAAAATACCCGCCCGAAGGCCGGGCGCCAAGTTCGCCCAGCGGAAAGAGGCCACAAAAACGGGTGGGGTATTGCCTTGTGGGGCGGGGCTGCGCAACTTCGTCCGCCGGACTCGGAATGGCGCGAGACTTTGAGAGGCGCCTCGTGTGCCAAAATAGGCCGCGGGCACAGCCGCGCCAAAAATACCCGCCCGAAGGCCGGGCCGTCAAGTTCTTACAGCGGAAATAGACCCCCAAAACTGGTGGGCAATAGCCTTGGGTGGCGGGTATGTCCAACTTCTTCCGCCGGACTCGGAATGGCGCGAGACTTTGCGAGGCGCCCCGTGTGCCAAAAATAGGCCGCGGGCACAGCCGCGTCCAAAAATACCCGCCCGAAGCCGGGGCGCCAAGTTCGCCCAGCGGAAAGAGGCCACAAAAACGGGTGGGCTATAGCCTTGGGGGCGGGGCTGGCCAACTTCGTCCGCCGGACTCGGAATGGCGCGAGACTTTGCGAGGCGCCTCCGTGTGCCAAAATAGGCCGCGGGCACAGCCGCGCCAAAAATACCCGCCCGAAGGCCGGGCGCCAAGTTCGGCCCAGCGGAAAGAGGCCAGAAAACGGGTGGGCTATAGCCTTGGGGGCGGGGCTGGCCAACTTCGTCCGCCGGACTCGGAATGGCGCGAGACTTTGCGAGGCGCTCCGTGTGCCAAAATAGGCCATGGGCACAGCCGCGCCCAAAATACCCGCCCGAAGGCCGGGCGCCAAGTTCGTCCCTGCGGAAAGAGGCCACAAAAACGGGTGGGCTATAGCCTTGGGGGGCGGGGCTGGCCAACTTCGTCCGCCGGACTCGGAATGGCGCGAGACTTTGCGAGGCGCCTCCGTGTGCCAAAAATAGGCCGCGGGCACAGCCGCGCCAAAAATAACCCGCCCGATGGCCGGGCGCCAAGTTCGGCCCAGCGGAAAGAGGCCACCAAAACGGGTGGGCTATAGCCTTGGGGGGCGGGGCTGGCCAACTTCGTCCGCCGGACTCGGAATGGCGCGAGACTTTGCGAGGCGCCTCCGTGTGCCAAAAATAGGCCGCGGGCACAGCCGCGCCCAAAAATACCCGCCCGAAGGCCGGGGCGCCAAGTTCGTCCAGCGGAAAGAGGCCACAAAAACGGGTGGGCTATAGCCTTGGGGGGCGGGGCTGGCCAACTTCGTCCGCCGGACTCGGAATGGCGCGAGACTTTGCGAGGCGCCTCCGTGTGCCAAAATAGGCCGCGGGCACAGCCGCGCCCAAAAATACCCGCCCGAAGGCCGGGGCGCCAAGTCCGCCCCGCGGAAAGAGGCCACAAAAACGGGTGGGCTATAGCCTTGGGGGGCGGGGCTGGCCAACTTCGTCCGCCGGACTCGGAATGGCGCGAGACTTTGCGAGGCCCTCCGTGTGCCAAAAATAGGCCGCGGGCACAGCCGCGTCCAAAAATATCCGCCCGAAGGCCGGGGCGCCAAGTTCGTCCAGCGGAAAGAGGCCACAAAAACGGGTGGGCGATAGCCTTGGGGGGCGGGGCTGGCCAACTTCGTCCGCCAAACTCGGAATGGCGCGAGACTTTGCGAGGCGCCCGTGTGTGCCAAAATAGGCCGCGGGCACAGCCGCGCCCAAAAATACCCGCCCAAGGCCGGGCGCCAAGTTCGCCCAGCGGAAAGAGGCCACAAAACGGGTGGGCTATAGCCTTGGGGGCGGGCTGGCCAACTTCGTCCGCTCGGACTCGGAATGGCGCGAGACTTTGCGAGGCGCCTCCGTGTGCCAAAATAGGCCGCGGGCACAGCCGCGCCTAAAATACCCGCCCGAAGGCCGGGCGCCAAGTTCGCCCAGCGGAAAGAGGCCACAA
This sequence comes from Citrus sp. QX-2021, assembly GCA_030444885.1. Lineage (NCBI taxonomy): Eukaryota > Viridiplantae > Streptophyta > Magnoliopsida > Sapindales > Rutaceae > Citrus > Citrus sp. QX-2021. The sequence continues at coordinate 25,715 of JAUJEF010000531.1, read as the reverse complement.
AACGGGTGGGCTATAGCCTTGGGGGCGGGGCTGGCCAACTTCGTCCGCCGGACTCGGAATGGCGCGAGACTTTGCGAGGCGCTCCGTGTGCCAAAATAGGCCGCGGGCACAGCCGCGCCTAAAATACCCGCCCGAAGGCCGGGCGCCAAGTTCGCCCAGCGGAAAGAGGCCACAAAAACGGGTGGGCTATAGCCTTGGGGGCGGGGCTGGCCAACTTCGTCCGCCGGACTCGGAATGGCGCGAGACTTTGCGAGGCGCCTCCGTGTGCCAAAATAGGCCAGGCCGGGGCACAGCCGCGCCCAAAAATACCCGCCCGAAGGCCGGGCGCCAAGTTCGGCCCAGCGGAAAGAGGCCACAAAAACGGGTGGGCTATAGCCTTGGGGGCGGGGCTGGCCAACTTCGTCCGCCGGACTCGGAATGGCGCGAGACTTTGCGAGGCGCCCGTGTGCCAAAATAGGCCGCGGGCACAGCCGCGCCCAAAAATACCCGCCCGAAGGCCGGGCGCCAAGTTCGCCCAGCGGAAAGAGGCCACAAAACGGGTGGGCTATAGCCTTGGGGGCGGGGCTGGCCAACTTCGTCCGCTCGGACTCGGAATGGCGCGAGACTTTGCGAGGCGCCTCCGTGTGCCAAAATAGGCCGCGGGCACAGCCGCGCCAAAAATACCCGCCCAAGGCCGGGCGCCAAGTTCGCCCAGCGGAAAGAGGCCACAAAAACGGGTGGGCTATAGCCTTGGGGGCGGGGCTGGCCAACTTCGTCCGCTCGGACTCGGAATGGCGCGAGACTTTGCGAGGCGCCCCGTGTGCCAAAAATAGGCCGCGGGCACAGCCGCGCCTGTAAAAATACCCGCCCGAAGGCCGGGCGCCAAGTTCGCCCAGCGGAAAGAGGCCACAAAACGGGTGGGCTATAGCCTTGGGGGCGGGGCTGGCCAACTTCGTCCGCCGGACTCGGGATGGCGCGAGACTTTGCGAGGCGCCTCCGTGTGCCAAAATAGGCCGCGGGCACAGCCGCGCCAAAATACCCGCCCGAAGGCCGGGCGCCAAGTTCGGCCCAGCGGAAAGAGGCCACAAAACGGGTGGGCTATAGCCTTGGGGGGCGGGGCTGGCCAACTTCGTCCGCCGGACTCGGAATGGCGCGAGACTTTGCGAGGCGCCTCCGTGTGCCAAAATAGGCCGCGGGCACAGCCGCGCCCAAAAATACCCGCCCGAAGGCCGGGGCGCCAAGTTCGTCCAGCGGAAAGAGGCCACAAAAACGGGTGGGCTATAGCCTTGGGGGCGGGGCTGGCCAACTTCGTCCGCCGGACTCGGAATGGCGCGAGACTTTGCGAGGCGCCTCCGTGTGCCAAAATAGGCCAGGCCGGGCACAGCCGCGCCTAAAAATACCCGCCCAAGGCCGGGCGCCAAGTTCGACCAGCGGAAAGAGGCCACAAAAACGGGTGGGCTATAGCCTTGGGGGGCGGGGCTGGCCAACTTCGTCCGCCGGACTCGGAATGGCGCGAGACTTTGCGAGGCGCCTCCGTGTGCCAAAAATAGGCCGCGGGCACAGCCGCGCCCAAAAATACCCGCCCGAAGGCCGGGGCGCCAAGTTCGTCCAGCGGAAAGAGGCCACAAAAACGGGTGGGCTATAGCCTTGGGGGGCGGGGCTGAGCAACTTCGTCCGCCGGACTCGGAATGGCGCGAGACTTTGCGAGGCGCCTCCGTGTGCCAAAAATAGGCCGCGGGCACAGCCGCGCCCAAAAATACCCGCCCGAAGGCCGGGGCGCCAAGTTCGTCCAGCGGAAAGAGGCCACAAAACCGGGTGGGCTATAGCCTTGGGGGGCGGGGCTGGCCAACTTCGTCCGCCGGACTCGGAATGGCGCGAGACTTTGCGAGGCGCCTCCGTGTGCCAAAAATAGGCCGCGGGCACAGCCGCGCCCAAAAATACCCGCCCGAAGGCCGGGCCGCCATGTTCCTCCAGCGGAAATAGCCCCCAACACGGGGGGGCTATAGCCTTGGGGGGGGGGGCTGGCCAACTTCGTCCGCCGGACTAGGAATGGCGCGAGACTTTGCGAGGTGCCTCCGTGTGCCAAAAATAGGCCGAGGGCACAGCCGCGCCCAAAAATACCCGCCCGAAGGCCGGGGCGCCAAGTTCGTCCAGCGGAAAGAGGCCACAAAAACGGGTGGGCTATAGCCTTGGGGGACGGGGCTGGCCAACTTCGTCTGCCGGACTCGGAATGGTGCGAGACTTTGCGAGGCGCCTCCGTGTGCAAAATAGGCCGCGGGCACAGCCGCGCCCAAAAATACCCGCCCGAAGGCCGGGCGCCAAGTTCGCCCAGCGGAAAGAGGCCACAAAACGGGTGGGCTATAGCCTTGGGGGCGGGGCTGGCCAACTTCGTCCGCCGGACTCGGAATGGCGCGAGACTTTGCGAGGCGCCCGTGTGCCAAAATAGGTCGCGGGCACAGCCGCGCCCAAAAATACCCGCCCGAAGGCCGGGCGCCAAGTTCGGCCCAGCGGAAAGAGGCCACAAAACGGGTGGGCTATAGCCTTGGGGGCGGGGCTGGCCAACTTCGTCCGCCGGGCTCGGAATGGCGCGAGACTTTGCGAGGCGCCTCCGTGTGCCAAAATAGGCCGCGGGCACAGCCGCGCCCAAAATACCCGCCCGAAGGCCGGGCGCCAAGTTCGTCCAGCGGAAAGAGGCCACAAAACGGGTGGGCTATAGCCTTGGGGGCGTGGCTGGCCGACTTCGTCCGCAGGACTCGGAATGGCGGCGGACTTTACTAGGCGACTCCGAGTGGCAAAAAAGGTCGGGGGGAAAAGCCGCGCCCAAAAATCCCCGACCGTAGGCCGGGGCGCAAAGTTCTTCAATCGGTTTCAGGCCTCACAAACGGGTGCTCTATAGCTTTGGGGGGCGGGGCTGGCCAACTTCGTCCGCTGGACTCGGAATGGGGCGCGACTTTGTGAGGAGTCCCCGTGTGCCAAAATAGGCCGCGGGCACAGCCGCGCCCAAAAATACCCGCCCGAAGGCCGGGGCGCCAAGTTCGTCCAGCGGAAAGAGGCCACAAAAACGGGTGGGCTATAGCCTTGGGGGGCGGGGCTGGCCAACTTCGTCCGCCGGACTCGGAATGGCGCGAGACTTTGCGAGGCGCCTCCGTGTGCCAAAAATAGGCCGCGGGCACAGCCGCGCCCAAAAATACCCGCCCGAAGGCCGGGGCGCCAAGTTCGTCAGCGGAAAGAGGCCACAAAACCGGGTGGGCTATAGCCTTGGGGGGCGGGGCTGGCCAACTTCGTCCGCCGGACTCGGAATGGCGCGAGACTTTGCGAGGCGCCTCCGTGTGCCAAAATAGGCCGCGGGCACAGCCGCGCCCAAAAATACCCGCCCGAAGGCCGGGCGCCAAGTTCGTCCAGCGGAAAGAGGCCACAAAACGGGTGGGCTATAGCCTTGGGGGCGGGGCTGGCCAACTTCGTCCGCCGGACTCGGAATGGCGCGAGACTTTGCGAGGCGCCTCCGTGTGCCAAAATAGGCCATGCGGGCACAGCCGCGCCTAAAAATACCCGCCCGAAGGCCGGGCGCCAAGTTCGCCCAGCGGAAAGAGGCCACAAAACGGGTGGGCTATAGCCTTGGGGGCGGGGCTGGCCAACTTCGTCCGCCGGACTCGGTATGGCGAGAGACTTTGCGAGGCGCCCGTGTGCCAAAATAGGCCGCGGGCACAGCCGCGCCCAAAAATACCCGCCCGAAGGCCGGGCGCCAAGTTCGCCCAGCGGAAAGACGCCACAAAAACGGGTGGGCTATATCCTTGGGGGGGGGGCTGGCCAACTTCGTCCCCCGGACTCGGAATGGCGCGAGAGGTGGCGAGGCGGCTCCGTTCTCCGAAATTAGGCCGCGGGCCCAGCCGCGCCCAAAAATACCCCCCCGCCGCCCGGGGCGCCAACCACCCCCAGCGCAAAGAGGCCCCTACACCCGGCTGGCCAGAGCCTTGGGGGGTGGGGCTGGCCAACTTCGTCCGCCGGACTCGGAATGACGCGAGACTTTACGAGTCGCCACCGTGTGCCAAAAATAGGCCGCGGGCACAGCCGCGCCCAAAAATACCCGCCCGAAGGCCGGGGCGCCAAGTTCGACCAGCGGAAAGAGGCCACACAAACGGGTGGGCTATAGCCTTGGGGGGTGGGGCTGGCCAACTTCGTCCGCCGGACTCGGAATGGCGCGAGACTTTGCGAGGCACCTCCGTGTGCCAAAAATAGGCCAGGCCGCGGCACAGCCGCGCCCAAACCTACCCGCCCGAAGGCCGGGGCGCCTAGTTCGGCCAGCGGAAACAGGCCACAAACACGGGTGGGCTATAGCCTTGGGGGCGGGGGCTGGCCAACTTCGTCCGCCGGACTCGGAATGGCGCGAGACTTTGCGAGGCGCCTCCGTGTGCCAAAAATAGGCCGCGGGCACAGCCGCGCCCAAAAATACCCGCCCGAAGGCCGGGGCGCCCAGGTCGGCCCGCGGAACGAGGCCACACAAACGGGTGGGCTATCGCCTGGGGGGGCGGGGCTGGCCAACTTCGTCCGCCGGACTCGGAATGGCGCGAGACTTCGCGAGGCGCCTCCGTGCGCCAACCACCGGCCGCGGGCACAGCCGCGCCCAAAAATACCCGCCCGAAGGCCGGGGCGCCAAGTTCGTCCAGCGGACATAGGCCACAAAGACTGGTGGGCTAAAGAATGGGGGGCGGGGGCTGGCCAACTTCGTCCGCCGGACTCGGAATGGCGCGAGCCTTTGCGAGGCACCTCCGTGTGCACAAAATAGGCCGCGGGCACGGCCGCGGCCAAAATTTCCCGCCCGAAGGCCGGGCGCCAAGTTCGGCCCAGCGGAAAGAGGCCACAAACCGGGTGGGCCATAGCCTTGGGGGGTGGGGCTGGCCAACTTCGTCCGCCGGACTCGGAATGGCGCGAGACTTTGCGAGGCGCCTCCGTGTGCCAAAAAATAGGCCGCGGGCACAGCCGCGCCCAAAAATACCCGCCCGAAGGCCGGGGCGCCAAGTTCGTCCAGCGGAAAGAGGCCACAAAAACGGGTGGGCTATAGCCTTGGGGGGCGGGGCTGGCCAACTTCGTCCGCCGGACTCGGAATGGCGCGAGACTTTGCGAGGCGCCCGTGTGCCAAAATAGGCCGCGGGCACAGCCGCGCCCAAAAATACCCGCCCGAAGGCCGGGCGCCAAGTTCGGCCCAGCGGAAAGAGGCCACAAAACGGGTGGGCTATAGCCTTGGGGGTGGGGCTGGCCAACTTCGTCCGCTCGGACTCGGAATGGCGCGAGACTTTGCGAGGCGCGCGAGGCGCCCGTGTGCTGTGGCCAGGCCGCGGGCACACCCGCGCCCAAAAATACCCCCCCCACGGCCGGGGCGCCACGTCCGCCCCGCGCAAAACGGCCCCAAAACCGGGTGGGCTATCGCCTGGGGGGGGGGGCTGGCCAACTTCGTCCGCCGGACTCGGAATGGCGCGAGACTTTGCGAGGCGCCTCCGTGCCAAAAAAAGGCCAGGCCGGGCACAGCCGCGCCCAAAAATACCCGCCCGAAGGCCGGGCGCCAAGTTCGGCCCAGCGGAAAGAGGCCACAAAACGGGTGGGCTATAGCCTTGGGGCGTGGGGCTGGCCAACTTCGTCCGCCGGACTCGGAATGGCCCGAGAGTTTGCGAGGCGCCCGTGTGTGCCAAAATAGGCCGCGGGCACAGCCGCGCCTAAAAATACCCGCCCCCGCCCAAGGCCGGGCGCCAAGTTCGCCCAGCGGAAAGAGGCCACAAAACGGGGTGGGCTATAGCCTTGGGGGTGGGGCTGGCCAACTTCGTCCGCTGACTCTCGGAATGGCGCGAGACTTTGAGGCGCCCGTGTGCCAAAAATAGGCCGCCCAAAAATACCCGCACAGCCGCGCCAAGTTCGCCCAGCAAAAAATACCCGCCCGAAGGCCGGGCGCCAAGTTCGCCCAGCGGAAAGAGGCCACAAAAACGGGTGGGCTATAGCCTTGGGGGCGGGGCTGGCCAACTTGGGGGTCCGGACTCGGAAATGGCGCGAGACTTTGCGAGGCGCCCGTGTGCCAAAAAAGGCCCAAAATAGGCACAGGCACAGCCGCGCCAAAAATACCCGCCCGAAGGCCGGGCGCCAAGTTCGCCCAGCGGAAAGAGGCCACAAAAACGGTGGGCTATAGCCTTGGGGGTGGGGCTGGCCAACTCGTCCGCCGGGACTCGGAATGGCGCGAGACTTTGCGAGGCGCCTCCGTGTGCCAAAAATAGGCCAGCGGCACACAGCCGCCAAAAATACCCGCCCGAAGGCCGGGCGCCAAGTTCGGCCCCAGCGGAAAGAGGCCACAAAAACGGGTGGGCTATAGCCTTGGGGGTGGGGCTGGCCAACTTCGTCCGCGGACTCGGAATGGCGCGAGACTTTGCGAGGCGCCCGTGTGCCAAAAATAGGCCGCGGGCACAGCCGCCTTGCCTAAAATACCCGCCCAAGGCCGGGCGCCAAGTTCGGCCCAGCGGAAAGAGGCCACAAAACGGGGGGCTATAGCCTTGGGGGGGGCTGGCCAACTGGTCCGGGCTGGACCTGGAATGGCGCGAGACTTTGCGAGGCGCCCGCGTGACTTTGCGAGGCGGCGGCAGCAGCACAGCCGCGCACAAAGCCGCGCCCGCGCCAAAATACCCCTCCGAAGGCCGGGCGCGCGCCCTTGGGGGGTTCGCCAGCAGCGGAAAGAGGCCACAAAAAAATACGGGTGGGCTATAGCCTTGGGGGTGGGGCTGGCCAACTTCGTCCGCTGGACTCGGAATGGCGCGAGACTTTGCGAGGCGCCCGTGTGCCAAAATAGGCCGCGCGGCACAGCCGCGCCCAAAAATACCCGCCCCGAAGGCCGGGCGCCAAGTTCGGCCCAGCGGAAAGAGGCCACAAAAACGGGTGGGCTATAGCCTTGGGGGTGGGGCTGGCCAACTTCGTCCGCGCCGGACTCGGAATGGCGCGAGACTTTGCGAGGCGCCCCGTGTGCCAAAAAAGGCCAGGGCACAGCACAGCCGCGCCCAAAATACCCGCCCGCCGGCCGGGGCGCCACGTTCGCCCAGCGGAAAGAGCCCACAAAAACGGGTGGGCTATAGCCATGGGGGTTGGGGGTGTCCAACTTCGTCCGGGTGACTAGGATTGGCGCGAGACTATGCGAGGCGCCTCCGTGCTGGTGGCCCAGGCCGGCGGGCACAGCCGCCGCCAAAATACCCGCCCAAGGCCGGGCGCCAAGTTCGCCCAGCGGAAAGAGGCCACAAAACGGGTGGGCTATAGCCTTGGGGGTGGGGCTGGCCAACTTCGTCCGCCGGACTCGGAATGGCGCGAGACTTTGCGAGGCGCCTCCGTGTGCCAAAAAAATAGGCCGCGGGCACAGCCGCGCCTAAAAATACCCGCCCGAAGGCCGGGCGCCAAGTTCGCCCAGCGGAAAGAGGCCACAAAACGGGTGGGCTATAGCCTTGGGGGTGGGGCTGGCCAACTTCGGTCCGCTGGACTCGGAATGGCGCGAGACTTTGCGAGGCGCCCGTGTGCGGCTGGGCCAGGCCGCGGGGCAGCCGCCGCCAAAAAAACCCGCCCGAAGGCCGGGCGCCAAGTTCGCCCAGCGGAAAGGCCACAAAAACGGGTGGGCTATAGCCTTGGGGGGGGGCTGGCCAAACGGGTGGGCTATAGCCGCCGGACTCGGAATGGCGCGAGACTTTGGCGCGAGACTTTGCGAGGCGCCTGCGTGCCAAAATAGGCCGCGGGCACAGCCGCGCCTAAAAATACCCGCCCCGAAGGCCGGGCCAAGTTCGTTCAGCGGAAAGAGGCCACAAAACGGGTGGGCTATAGCCTTGGGGGTGGGGCTGGCTGGCCACTTCGTCCGCCGGACTCGGAATGGCGCGAGACTTTGCGAGGCGCCCGCGTGTGCCAAAATGGCTGCGGCACAGCTCCACCCGCCCAAGCGGGGCACAGCCGCGCCCAAAAATACCCGCCCAAGGCCGGGCGCCAAGTTCGCCCAGCGGAAAGAGGCCACAAAAAATGGGTGGGCTATAGCCTTGGGGGCGGGGCTGGGCAAAGCCGTCCGCTGGACTCGAATGGCGCGAGACTTTGCGAGGCGCCTGTCCGCTGCCAAAATAGGCCGCGCCGTGTGCACAAATAGCCGCGGGCACAGCCGCGCCCAAAAATACCCGCCCGCCCAAGGCCGGGCGCCAAGTTCGGCCCAGCGGAAAGAGGCCACAAAAACGGGTGGGCTATAGCCTTGGGGGTGGGGGCTGGCTGGGGGTGGGGCTGGCCAACTTTGTCCGCCGGACTCGTAATGGAGCGAGACTTTGCGAGGCGCCCGTCCGTGCGCCAAGCCGCCGTAAAAATAGCCCGCCGCGGCACAGCCGCGCCCAAAAAACCCGCCTTGGGGGCCGGGCGCCGCCGGCCCAGCGGAAAGAGGCCACAAAAAATACGGGTGGGCTATAGCCTTGGGGGGGTGGGGCTGGCCAACTTCGGCCGCTCTCGACTCGGACTCGGAATGGCGCGAGACTTTGCGAGGCGCCCGTGTGCCAAAAAAGGCCGCGGGCACAGCCGCGCCCAAAAATACCCGCCCGAAGGCCGGGCGCCAAGTTCGGCCCAGCGGAAAGAGGCCACAAAAACGGGTGGGCTATAGCCTTGGGGGTGGGGCTGGCCAACTTCGTCCCGCTCGGACTCGGAATGGCGCGAGACTTAGCGACGCGCCTCCGTGTGCCAAAAAAAGGCCGCGGCCACAACCGCGACAAAAAATACCCGCCCGAACGCCGGGCGCCAAGTTCGGGCCAGCGCCCAGCGGAAGAGGCCACAAAAACGGGTTGGCTATAGCCTTGGGGGGGGGCTGGCCAACTTCGTCCGCCGGACTCGGAATGGCGCGAGACTTTGCGAGGCGCCTCCGTGTGCCAAAAATAGGCCAGCGGGCACAGCCGCGCCTAAAAATACCCGCCCGAAGGCCGGGCGCCAAGTTCGCCCAGCGGAAAGAGGCCACAAAACGGGTGGGCTATAGCCTTGGGGGTGGGGCTGGCCAACTTCGGCCCGCCGGACTCGGAATGGCGCGAGACTTTGCGGCGGCGCCTGCGCGCGCAAAATAGGCCAGCGGGCACAGCCGCGCCCAAAAATACCCGCCCGAAGGCCGGGCGCCAAGTTCGCCCTGCGGAAAGAGGCCACAAAAACGGGTGGGCTATAGCCTTGGGGGCGGGGGCTGGCCCAGCGGAAAAGGCTTCACAAAACGGGTGGGCTATAGCCTTGGGGGGGGGCTCGCCAATGGCGCGCGAGACTTTGGCGCGAGACTTTGCGGCGCCCGTGTGCCAAAATAGGCAGCGCCGGGCACAGCCGCGCCCAAAATACCCGCCCGAAGGCCGGGCGCCAAGTTCGGCCCAGCGGAAAGAGGCCACAAAACGGGTGGGCTATAGCCTTGGGGGTGGGGCTGGCCAACTTCGTCCGCTGGACTCGGAATGGCGCGAGACTTTGCGAGGCGCCCGTGTGTGCCAAAAATAGGCCGCGGGCACAGCCGCGCCAAAATACCCGCCCGCCGGGCCGGGCGCCAAGTTCGCCCAGCGGAAAGAGGCCACAAAAACGGGTGGGCTATAGCCTTGGGGGGGGGCTGGCCAACTCGGGCCCGCCCGGCCTGGGGCTCGGAATGGCGCGAGACTTGCGAGGCGCCTCCGCGCCAAAAAAAGGCCGCGGGCACAGCCGCGCCAAAAATACCCGCCCGAAGGCCGGGCGCCAAGTTCGCCCAGCGGAAAGAGGCCACAAAAAAATACGGGTGGGCTATAGCCTTGGGGGGGGGGGCCAACTTCAAAAAAGAGGCGGGGGTATAGCCTGGGGTGGGGCTGGCCAACTTCGTCCGCGAGGACTCGGAATGGCGCGAGACTTTGCGAGGCGCCGTCCGTGTGCCAAAATAGGCCGCGGGCACAGCCGCGCCCAAAATACCCGCCCCGAAGCCGGGCGCCAAGTTCGCCCAGCGGAAAGAGGCCACAAAACGGTGGGCTATAGCCTTGGGGGTGGGGCTGGCCAACTTCTGGGCTCGGGCTCGGACTCGGACTGGCGCGAGACTTTGCGAGGCGCCTCCGTGTGCTGCGCCGGGCCGCGGGCACAGCCGCGCCCAAAAAAACCCGCCCAAGGCCGGGCGCCAAGTTCGCCCAGCGGAAAGAGGCCACAAAAACGGGCTATAGCCTTTGGGGGTGGGGGGCTGGGCCAACTTCGGGGGGCCGGACTCGGAATGGCGCTGGCCACTTTGCGAGGCGCGCCTTTGCGAGGCGCCCGTGCCAAAAAAGGCCAGGCGGCACAGCCGCGCCGCCAAAAATACCCGCCCCCGAAGGCCGGGCGCCAAGTTCGCCCAGCGGAAAGAGGCCACAAAACGGGTGGGCTATAGCCTTGCCTTGGGGGGTGGGGCTGGCCAACTTCTGTCCGCCGGACTCGGAATGGCGCGAGACTTTGCGAATCGCCTCCGTGTGCCAAAAAGGGCGCGGGCACAGCCGCGCCCCAAAAAAACCCGCCCGGCCGGGCGCCAAGTTCGTCCAGCGGAAAGAGGCCACAAAAAAACGGCTATAGCCTTGGGGGTGGGGCTGGCCAACTTCGTCCGCCGGACTCCGAATGGCGCGAGACTTTGCGAGGCGCCTCGTGTGCCAAAAAATAGGCCGCGGGCACAGCCGCGCCTAAAAATACCCGCCCGAAGGCCGGGCGCCAAGTTCGCCCAGCGGAAAGAGGCCACAAAAACGGGTGGGCTATAGCCTTGGGGGTGGGGGGCTGGCCAACTTCGGTCCGCCCGGGACTCGGAATGGCGCGAGACTTTGCGAGGCGCCTCCGTGTAGCCTTGGGGGTGGCTTAGGTCCGCCGGACTCGGAATGGCGCGAGACTTTGCGAGGCGCCCGTGCGCCAAAATAGGCCGCGGGCACAGCCGCGCCCAAAATACCCGCCCGAAGGCCGGGCGCCAAGTTCGCCCCAGCGGAAAGAGGCCACAAAACGGGTGGGCTATAGCCTTGGGGGGGGCTGGCCAACTTCTCGTCCGCCGGACTCGGAATGGCGCGAGACTTTGCGAGGCGCCCGTGCGCCAAAATAGGCCAGCGGGCACAGCCGCGCCAAAAAACCCCGCCCAAAGGCCGGGCGCCGTTCCCAGCGCGGAAAGAGGCCACAAAAACGGGTGGGCTATAGCCTTGGGGGGAGGGGCTGGCCAACTGGGGCCGCCGGACACGGAATGGCGCGAGACTTTGCGAGGCGCCCGTGTGCGCTCCGTGCCAAAATAGGCGGGCACCGCCGCGCCCACCACCCCCCGCCCGCCCGCCGGGGCGCCAAGTTCGTCCAGCGGAAAGAGGCCACCACAACGCGCGGGCTACAGCCTTGGGGGCCGGGGCCGGCCAACTTCGTCCGCCGGACTCGGAATGGCGCGAGACTTTGCGAGGCGCCTCCGTGCCAAAAAAAAGGCCGCGGGCACAGCCGCGCCCGCGCCAAAATACCCGCCCGAAGGCCGGGCGCCAGGTTCGTCCCGCGGAAAGAGGCCCAACCCCCGGGTGGGCTATAGCCTTGGGGGGGGGGCTGGCCCACTTCGTCCGCTCGGACTCGGAATGGCGCGAGAGACTTTGCGAGGCGCCTCCGTGTGCCAAAAAGGCCAGCGGGCACAGCCGCGCCAAAAATACCCGCCCAAGGCCGGGCGCCAAGTTCGGCCCAGCGGAAAGCGGCCACAAAAACGGTGGGCTATAGCCTTGGGGGGGGGGGCTGGCCAACTTCGTCCGCCGGACTCGGAATGGCGCGAGACTTGCGAGGCGCTCCGGGCCAAAAAAGTTCGTCCGGCCGGCACAGCCGCGCCCGCGCTGGCCAATACCCGCCCGAAGGCCGGGCGCCAAGTTCGCCCAGCGGAAAGAGGCCACAAAAACCGTGGGCTATAGCCGCCAAGGGGGTCCAGCGGAAATAGACCACAAAAACGGGTGGGCTATAGCCTTGGGGGTGGGGGGTGCCCCACCTCGTCCGCTGGACTCGGAATGGCGCGAGACTTTGCGAGGCGCCCGTGTGCCAAAAAGGCCGCGGGCACAGCCGCGCCTAAAAATACCCGCCCCCGAAGGCCGGGCGCCAAGTTCGTCCAGCGGAAAGAGGCCACAAAACGGGTGGGCTATAGCCTTGGGGGGCTGGGGCTGGCACAACTTCGTCCGCCGGACTCGGAATGGCGCGGGACTTTGCGAGGCGCCGAGGCGTGTGCTGGGCTAGGCCACGGCACAGCCGCGCCCGGGGGCTGGCCCCGCCCGAAGGCCGGGCGCCAAGTTCGCCCAGCGCAGCGCCGAGGCCAAGGCCAAAAACGGTTCGGGGCTAAAGAGGCCACAAAACGGGGGGCTATAGCCTGGGGGCTGGCTGGCTGGCCTTCGTCCGCCGGACTCGGAATGGCGCGAGACTTTGCGAGGCGCCCCGTGTGCCAAAATAGGCCAGGCCATGGGCACAGCCGCGCCCAAAAATACCCGCCCGAAGGCCGGGCGCCAAGTTCGTCCAGCGGAAAGAGGCCACAAAAACGGGGGCTATAGCCTTGGGGCGGGGCTGGCCAACTTCGTCCGCCGGACTCGGAATGGCGCGAGACTTTGCGAGGCGCCCGTGTGCCAAAATAGGCCGCGGGCACAGCCGCGCCCAAAAATACCCGCCCGAAGGCCGGGCGCCAAGTTCGTCCCAGCGGAAAGAGGCCACAAAACGGGTGGGCTATAGCCTTGGGGGGGGGGCTGGCCAACTTCGTCCGCCGGACTCGGAATGGCGCGAGAGTGTGCGAGGCGCCCGTGTGCCAAAAATAGGCCAGGCCGCGGGCACAGCCGCCCCCAAACCCCGCCCGGCACGCCAAGTTCGCCCAGCGGAAAGAGGCCACAAAAACGGGTGGGCTATAGCCTTGGGGGGCCAAGTTCCGCCGGACCGGGAAAAATGCCAAAGAGGCCACAAAAAGGCCCGCGGGGGCTATAAAAACCTTGGGGCCCAGGGCTGGCCAAGTTCGGCCAGCGCCGGAGGCCACAAAAACGGCGCGCCTGGGGCGCTGGCTGGCCTCCTCGTCCGCCAAGTCGGACTCCGAAACTGACTTGCCTGGGGGGGCTGGCGCCGCCCGCGCCGGCGCGGCCGGGCGCCAGCACAGCAAAAAAAAAATACCGCCCGAAGGCCGGCCGGGCGCCAAGTTCGCCCAGCGGAAAGAGGCCACAAAACGGGTGGGCTATAGCCTTGGGGGTGGGGCTGGTCCACTCTGTCCGCCGGACTCGGAATGGCGCGAGACTTTGCGAGGCGCCTCCGTGTGCCAAAAATAGGCCGCGGGCACAGCCGCGCCAAAAAATACCCCCCCGAAGGCCGGGGCGCCAAGTTCGTCCAGCGGAAAGAGGCCACAAAACGGGTGGGCTTTAGCATTGGGGGGGGGCTGGCCAACTTCGTCCGCCGGACTCGGAATGGCGCGAGACTTTGCGAGGCGCCTCCGTGCCAAAAAAGGCCGCGGGGCACAGCCGCGCCGCGCCGCAAAAACCCGCCCGAAGGCCGGGCGCCAAGTTCGGCCCAGCGGAAAGAGGCCACAAAAACGGGTGGGCTATAGCCTTGGGGGGGGGCTGGCCAACTGGTCCGCCGGACTCGGGGGCTGGCGGGGGTGGGGCTGACTTTGCGGACTCGGAATGGCGCGAGACTTTGCGAGGCGCCTCCGTGCCAAAAATAGGCCGGGGCACAGCCGCGCCCAAAATACCCGCCCCGAAGGCCGGGCGCCAAGTTCGGGCCAGCGGAAAGAGGCCACAAAACGGGTGGGCTATAGCCTTGGGGGTGGGGCTGGCCAACTTCGTCCGCCGGACTCGGAATGGCGCGAGACTTTGCGAGGCGCCCGAGTGCCGCGGGCCAGGCCGCGGGCACAGCCGCGCCTAAAAATACCCGCCCGAAGGCCGGGCGCCAAGTTCGCCCAGCGGAAAGAGGCCACAAAAACGGGTGGGCTATAGCCTTGGGGGTGGGGGGGCTGGCCAACTTCGCCCGCTCGGAATGGCGCGGAATGGCGCCCGACTGGGCCTTGCCGGGCGCTGGCCATACCGGGCCGGGGCGCCAAGTTCGCCCAGCGGAAAGAGGCCAAAACGGGCTACAGCCTTGCGCCCTGGCCGAATACGCCGGACTCGGAATGGCGCGAGACTTTGCGAGGCGCCCGGGCGCCAAGTTCGCGGGCACAGCCGCGCCAAAAAACCCCCGCCCGCCCGGCCGGGCGCCAAGTTCAGTTCAGCAGCGGAAAGGCCACAAAAAAACGGCTATAGCCCTTGGGGGTGGGGCTGGCCAACTTCGTCCGCCGGACTCGGAATGGCGCGAGACTTTGCGAGGCGCCCGTGTGCCAAAAAGGCCGCGGGCACAGCCGCGCCAAAAAAACCCGCCCGCCCGGGCCCAAGTTCGCCCAGCCAAAGAGGCCACAAAACGGGTGGGCTATAGCCTTGGGGGTGGGGCTGGCCAACTCGGCCGCCGGACTCGGAATGGCGCGAGACTTTGCGAGGCGCCCGTGTGCCAAAAGGCGGCCGCGGGCACAGCCGCGCCCAAAAATACCCGCCCCCGCGCCAAAATAGCGCCAAGTTCGCCCAGCCGGAAAGTTCGGCGGAAAGAGGCCAAAAACGGGTGGGCTATAGCCTTGGGGGGGGGCTGGCCAACTTCGTCCGCTGGACTCGGGATGGGGCGAGGCTTTGCGGGGCGCCTCTGTGTGCCAAAAAAAAGGCCGCGGGCACAGCCGCGCCGCACCCGCCCCCGGCCGGGCGCCAAGTTCGGTCCAGCGGAAAGAGGCCACAAAACGGGTGGGCTATAGCCTTGGGGGGGGGCTGGCTGGCCGTCCGCCGGACTCGGAATGGCGCGAGACTTTGCGAGGCGCCCGTGTGCCAAAAAGGCCAGGGGCACAGCCAGCGCCCAAAAATACCCGCCCAAGGCCGGGCGCCAAGTTCGCCCAGCGGAAAGAGGCCACAAAACGGGTGGGCTATAGCCTTGGGGGCGGGGCTGGCCAACTTCGGGGGCCGCCGGGCTCGGAATGGCGCGAGACTTTGCGAGGCGCCTCCGTGTGCCAAAATGGCGCCAGACTTGGCACAGCCGCGCCCAAAAAATAGGCCCGCCCAGCCGCGCCCAAAAATACCCGCCCGAAGGCCGGGCGCCAAGTTCGCCAGCGGAAAGGCCACAAAAAACGGGCTATAGCCTTGGGGGTGGGGCTGGCCAACTTCGTCCGCCGGACTCGGAATGGCGCGAGACTTTGCGAGGCGCCTCCGTGTGCCAAAAAGGCCGCCAGGCCGGGCCCAAAATAGGCCACAGCCGCGCCCAAAAATACCCGCCCCGGGCGCCAAGTTCGGCCCAGCGGAAAGAGGCCACAAAAACGGGTGGGCTATAGCCTTGGGGGGGGGCTGGCCAACTTCGTCCGCCGGACTCGGAATGGCGCGAGACTTTGCGAGGCGCCCGCGTGCGCTAAAAATAGCCGCGCGGCACAGCCGCGCCAAAAATACCCGCCCGAAGGCCGGGGCGCCAAGTTCGTCCAGCGGAAAGAGGCCACAAAAACGGGTGGGCTATAGCCTTGGGGGGGGGGGCTGGCCTTCGGGGCCGGACTCGGGGGTGGCGCGAGACTTTGCTCGAATGGCGAGACTTGCGAGGCGCCCGTGCGCTGCCAAAAATAGGCCGCGGGCAGCAGCCGCGCCAAAAAAACCCGCCCGAAGGCCGGGCGCCAAGTTCGTCCCAGCGGAAAGAGGCCACAAAAAGGGGTGGGCTATAGCCTTGGGGGGGGGGCTGGCCAACTTCGTCCGCCGGACTCGGAATGGCGCGAGACCTTGCGAGGCGCCCGTGTGCCAAAATAGGCCGCGGCACAGCCGCGCCCAAAATACCCGCCCGAAGGCCGGGCGCCAAGTTCGCCCAGCGGAAAGAGGCCACAAAAACGGGTGGGCTATAGCCTTGGGGGGGGGCTGGCCAACTTCTTGGGGGCTGGACTCGGAATGGCGCGAGACTTTGCGAGGCGCCTCCGTGTGCCAAAATGGGCCAGGCCAGGCGGCACAGCCGCGCCCAAAAATACCCGCCCCCCAAGGCCGGGCGCCAAGTTCGCCCAGCGCCGAAAGAGGCCACAAAAACGGGTGGGCTATAGCCTTGGGGGGGGGCTGGCCAACTTCGGGCCCGCCGGGGGAATGGCGCGAGACTTTGCGAGGCGCCTCCGTGTGCCAAAAGGGCCGCGGGCACAGCCGCGCCTGCCGCTACCCGCCCGCGGCCGGGCGCCAAAAAGTTCGCCCAAAAATACCCGCCCGAAGGCCGGGCGCCAAGTTCGGAAAGAGCGGAAAGAGGCCACAAAACGGGTGGGGTATAGCCTTGGGGGTGGGGCTGGCCAACTCGTCCGCTGGACTCGGAATGGCGCGAGACTTTGCGAGGCGCCCGTGTGCTGTGCCAGGCCAGGCACAGCCGCGCCAAAAAAATACCCGCCCCCGGGCGCCCAAGTTCGCCCAGCGGAAAGAGGCCACAAAAACGGGTGGGCTATAGCCTTGGGGGGGGCTGGCCAACTTCGGGGCCGCCGGACTCGGAATGGCGCGAGACTTTGCGAGGCGCCTCCGTGACTGGGCCAAAATAGGCCGCGGGCACAGCCGCCGCCAAAAAACGCCCCCAAGGCCGGGCGCCAAGTTCGCCCAGCGGAAAGAGGCCACAAAAACGGGTGGGCGCTATAGCCTTGGGGGAGGGGGTGGGCTATAGCCTTGGGGGGTGGGGCTGGCCAACTGCGGCCGCCGGACGCGGAATGGCGCGAGACTTTGCGGGGAACCGCCGTGGGCCAAAAATAGGCCGCGGGCACAGCCGCGCCCAAAAAAACCCGCCCCCGAGGCCGGGCGCCAAGTTCGCGCCAGCGGAAAGAGGCCACAAAACGGGTGGGCTATAGCCTTGGGGGTGGGGGCTGGCCAACTTCTCGTCCGCTCGGACTCGGAATGGCGCGAGACTTTGCGAGGCGCCCCGTGTGCCAAAAATAGGCCAGCGCGGCACAGCCGCGCCCAAAAATACCCGCCGCCCCCCGAAGGCCGGGCGCCAAGTTCGCCCAGCGGAAAGGCCACAAAAACGGGTGGGCTATAGCCTTGGGGGTGGGGCTGGCCAACTCGTCCGCCGGACTCGGAATGGCGCGAGACTTTGCGAGGCGCCCGTGTGTGCCAAAAAAAGGCCAGGGCACAGCCGCGCCCAAAATACCCGCCCGAAGGCCGGGCGCCAAGTTCGCCCAGCGGAAAGAGGCCACAAAAACGGGTGGGCTATAGCCTTGGGGGTGGGGCTGGCCAACTTCCGCTCGGACTCGGAATGGCGCGAGACTTTGCGAGGCGCCCGTGTGCTGCCAAAAGGGCCGCGGGCACAGCCGCGCGCCAAAAACCCCGCCCGAGGGCCGGGCGCCAAGTTCGCCCAGCGGAAAGAGGCCACAAAACGGGTGGGCTATAGCCTTGGGGGGGGGGGGCCAAACTTCGGCCGCTGGACTCGGAATGGCGCGAGACTTTGCGAGGCGCCTCCGTGCCTGTGGGCCAGGCCGCGGCACAGCCGCGCCCAAAAAATACCCGCCCGAAGGCCGGGCGCCAAGTTCGCCCAGCGGAAAGAGGCCACAAAACGGGTGGGCTATAGCCTTGGGGGCGGGGCTGGCCAACTTCGGCCGCCGGACTCGAATGGCGCGCGAGACTTGGCGAGGCGCCTCCGGGCGGCCAATAGGCGCAAGGCCGGCACAGCCGCGCCCAAAAAACCCGCCCCGAAGGCCGGGCGCCAAGTTCGCCCAGCGGAAAGAGGCCACAAAAACGGGGGGGGGCTATAGCCTTGGGGGCCACAAAACGGGTGGGCTATGGCCTTGGGGGGGGGCTGGCCAACTTCGTCCGCCGGACTCGAATGGCGCGCGCGAGACTTTGCGCGGCGCCTCCGTGTGCCAAAAATCGGCCGCGGGCACAGCCGCCCCCAAAAATACCCCCCCGACGGCCGGGGCGCCAAGTCCGCCCCGCGGAAAACGGCCACAAAACCGGGGGGGCTATCGCCTTGGGGGGGGGGGCTGGCCAACTTCGTCCGCCGGACTCGGAATGGCGCGAGACTTTGCGAGGCGCCTCCGTGTGCCAAAAATAGGCCGCAAGGCACAGCACAGCCGCGCCCAAAATACCCGCCCCGAAGGCCGGGCGCCAAGTTCGTTCGCAGCGGAAAGAGGCCACAAAAACGGGTGGGCTATAGCCTTGGGGGTGGGGCTGGCCAACTTCGGCCGCCGGACTCTCGAATGGCGCGAGACTTTGCGAGGCGCGCGTGCCCAGCGGGCTAAGGCCAGGCCGCGGGCACAGCCGCGCCGCAAAAATACCCGCCCGCCCAAAAATACCCGGGCCCAAGTTCGCCCAGCGGAAAGAGGCCACAAAACGGGTGGGGCTATAGCCTTGGGGGGGGGGGCACCAACTTCGGGCCCGCCGGACTCGGAATGGCGCGAGACTTTGCGAGGCGCCCGTGCGCCGCGCCAAAAGGCGCTCCGGCCAAAATAGGCACAGCCGCGCCTAAAAATACCCGCCCGAAGGCCGGGCGCCAAGTTCGCCCAGCGGAAAGAGGCCACAAAACGGGTGGGCTATAGCCTTGGGGGTGGGGCTGGCCAACTTCGTCCGCTGGACTCGGAATGGCGCGAGACTTTGCGAGGCGCCTCCGTGTGCCAAAAAGGGCCGCGGGCACAGCCGCGCCTAAAAATACCCGCCCGCCCGCCCGGCCGGGCGCCAAGTTCGGCCCAGCGGAAAGAGGCCACAAAAACGGGTGGGCTATAGCCTTGGGGGTGGGGGCTGGCCAAGTGCGACCGCCGGACGCGTAATGGCGCGGGAGTTTGCGAGCCGCCACCGGGTGCCAAAAATAGGCCGCGGGCACAGCCGCGCCCAAAAATACCCCGCCCGCGGCCGGGGCCGGCGCCAGTTCGGCCCCAGCGGAAAGAGGCCACAAAAACGGGTGGGCTATAGCCTTGGGGGTGGGGGCTGGCCAACTTCGTCCGCCGGACTCGGAATGGCGCGAGACTTTGCGAGGCGCCTCCGTGTGCCAAAAATAGGCCGCGGGCACAGCCGCGCCCAAAATACCCGCCCGAAGGCCGGGGCGCCAAGTTCGTCCAGCGGAAAGAGGCCACAAAAACGGGTGGGCTATAGCCTTGGGGGGGGGGGCTGGCCAACTTCGTCCGCCGGACTCGGAATGGCGCGAGACTTTGCGAGGCGCCTCCGTGTGCCAAAAATAGGCCGCGGGCACAGCCGCGCCAAAAAATAACGCCCCGAAGGCCGGGGCGCCAAGTTCGGCCACCGGAAAGCGGCCACAAACCCGGGGGGGCCATAGCCCGGGGGGGCGGGGCGGGCCAACTTCGTCCGCCGGACTCGGAATGGCGCGAGACTTTGCGAGGCGCCTCCGTGTGCCAAAAATAGGCCGCGGGCACAGCCGCGCCGAAAAACGGGTACCCGCCAAGGCCGGGCGCCAAGTTCGCCCTGCGGAAAGAGGCCACAAAAACGGGTGGGCTATAGCCTTGGGGGCGGGGCTGGCCAAAACGGGGTGGGCTATAGCCTTGGGGTGGGGCTGGCCAACTTCGTCCGGAATGGACTCGGAATGGCGCGACTTTGCGAGGCGCCCGTGTGCCAAAAAAATAGGCCGCGGGCACAGCCGCGCCCAAAAATACCCGCCCCAAGGCCGGGCGCCAAGTTCGGCCCAGCGGAAAGAGGCCACAAAACGGGTGGGCTATAGCCTTGGGGGTGGGGGGCTGGCCAACTTCGTCCGCTGGACTCGAATGGCGCGAGACTTTGCGAGGCGCCTCCGTGTGCCAAAATAGGCCAGGCGCGGGCACACAGCCGCGCCTCAAAAATACCCGCCCGCCCGGGCGCCAAGTTCGTCCAGCGGAAAGAGGCCACAAAAACGGGCTGGGCTAGGCCTTGGGGCGGGGGCGCCCCGCCCAACAAAATAACCAACTTCGGGCCGGGCCTGGACTCGGAATGGCGCGAGACTTTGCGCTGGACTCGGAATGGCGCCTCCGAGGCGCCCGTGCTGCCAAAATAGGCCAGGGCACAGCCGCGCCCAAAAAAACCCGCCCCGAAGGCCGGGGCGCCAATTTCGGCCCTCGGAAAGAGGCCACAAAAACGGGTGGGCTATAGCCTTGGGGGGTGGGGCTGGCCAACTTCGTTCGCCGGACTCGGAATGGCGCGAGACTTTGCGAGGCGCCTCCGTGTGCCAAAAAAGGCCAGCGGGCACAGCCGCGCCAAAAAATACCCGCCCGAAGGCCGGGCGCCAAGTTCGCCCAGCGGAAATAGGCCACAAAAACGGGTGGGCTATAGCCTTGGGGGTGGGGCTGGCCGACTACGTCCGCCGGACTCGGAATGGCGCGAGAATTTGCGAGGCGCCCCGTGTGCTGCTGGCTGGGCCGCGGGCACAGCCGCGCCCAAAAATACCCGCCCGAAGGCCGGGCGCCAAGTTCGGCCCAGCGGAAAGAGGCCACAAAAACGGGTGGGCTATAGCCTTGGGGGGCGGGGCTGGCCAACTTCTGGCCAAGTTCTGTCCAGCGGAAAGAGGCCACAAAAACGGGTGGCTATAGAATGGCGGCGAGACTCGGAATGGCGCGAGACTTTGCGCGCTCCGTGTGTGCCAAAATAGGCCGCACAGCCGCGCCCAAAAAATACCCGCCCGAAGGCCGGGCGCCAAGTTCGCCCAGCGGAAAGAGGCCACAAAACGGGTGGGCTATAGCCTTGGGGGTGGGGCTGGCCAACTCGTCCGCCGGACTCGGAATGGCGCGAGACTTTGCGAGGCGCCCGTGTGCCAAAAAGGCCGCGGGCACAGCCGCGCCCCAAAAATACCCGCCCGAAGGCCGGGCGCCAAGTTCGTCCAGCGGAAAGAGGCCACAAAAACGGGTGGGCTATAGCCTTGGGGGTGGGGCTGGCCAACTTCGTCCGCTGGACTCGGAATGGCGCGAGACTTTGCGGGCGGCCGCGGCACAGCCGCCCTTGTACCCGCCCAAGGCCGGGCGCCAGCCGCCCAGCGGAAAAGGCCACAAAACCGGCCCTATAAGGGGCGGGGGCGCCAAGTTCGCTCCAAATAGCCGCGCGAGAGGCCACAAAAAAAAATGGGGGCTAGCCGCGCCTTGGGGGCCGGGCCGGGCCAAAGTCGGCCAGCGGAGGCCACAAAATGGCGGGCTAGAGCTTGGGGGGGGGCTGGGCTGGCTCTTCCGCCGGCGCGAGACTTTGCGAGGCGCCCGTGTGCCAAAAAAGGGCCAGGGCACAGCACAGCCGCGCCCAAAAATACCCGCCCCGGGCCGGGCGCCAAGTTCGCCCAGCGGAAAGAGGCCACAAAACGGGGGGCTATAGCCTTGGGGGTGGGGCTGGCCAACTTCGTCCGCCGGACTCGGAATGGCGCGAGACTTTGCGAGGCGCCCGTGTGCTGCCAAAATAGGCCGCGGGCACAGCCGCGCCAAAAATACCCGCCCGAAGGCCGGGCGCCAAGTTCGCCCAGCGGAAAGAGGCCACAAAAACGGGTGGGCTATAGCCTTGGGGGCTGGCCAACTTCGTCCGCCGGGACTCGGAATGGCGCGAGACTTTGCGAGGCGCCCGTGTGCCAAAAAAGGCCAGCGGGCACAGCCGCGCCTGGCCCCGCCCGAAGGCCGGGCGCCAAGTTCGCCCAGCGGAAAGAGGCCACAAAACGGGTGGGCTATAGCCTTGGGGGCCCAAGGCCGGGCGCCAAGTCGGCCCAGCGGAAAAGGCCACAAAACGGCTATAGCCTTGGGGGGGGGCTGGGGCGGCCACTTCGTCCGCCGGACTCGGAATGGCGCGAGACTTTGCGAGGCGCCCCGCGTACCCGCCCAAGGCCGGGCGCCAAGTTCGCCCAGCGGAAAGAGGCCACAAAAACGGGTGGGCTATAGCCTTGGGGGTACCCTTCGTCCGCCCGAATGGCCGGGACGCCAAGCCCCCAGCGGAAAGAGGCCACAAAAAAAACCCGCCCGAAGGCCGGGCTATAGCCTTGGGGGAAAGGGGCTGGCCTATAGCCTCGTGGGGGCTGGCCAACTGGGCTCGGACTCGGAATGGCGCGAGACTTTGCGAGGCGCCTCCGTGTGCCAAAATAGGCAAGGGCACAGCCGCGCCCAAAAATACCCGCCCGAAGGCCGGGCGCCAAGTTCGTCCAGCGGAAAGAGGCCACAAAAACGGGTGGGCTATAGCCTTGGGGGGGGGCTGGCCAACTTCTGTCCGCCGGACTCGGAATGGCGCGAGACTTTGCGAGGCGCCCCCGCGTGTGCTGCAAAATAGGCCGCCGGGCAGCAGCCACAGCCGCGCCAAAAATACCCGCCCGAGGGCCGGGCGCCAAGTCTCGCCCAGCGGAAAGAGGCCACAAAACGGGTGGGCTATAGCCTTGGGGGTGGGGCTGGCCAACTTCGTCCGCGCCTCGACTCGGAATGGCGCGAGAATTTGCGAGGCCCCTCCGTGGGCCAAAAAATGGGCCGCGGGCACGGCCGCGCCCAAAATTACCCGCCCGAAGGCCGGGGCGCCAAGTTCGGTCCAGCGGAAAGAGGGCACAAAACGGTTGGGCTATAGCCTTGGGGGGGGGGGCTGGCCAACTTCGTCCGCCGGACTCGGAATGGCGCGAGACTTTGCGAGGCGCCCGTGTGCCAAAATAGGCAGGCCGGGCACAGCCGCGCCTAAAAATACCCGCCCGAAGGCCGGGCGCCAAGTTCGCCCAGCGGAAAGAGGCCACAAAAACGGGTGGGCTATAGCCTTGGGGGTGGGGCTGGCCAACTTCATCACCCGGACTCGGATGGGCGCGATACTTTGCGAGCCGCCTCCGGGTGCCAAAAATAGGCCGCGGGCACAGCCGCGCCCAAAAATACCCGCCCGAAGGCCGGGGCGCCAAGTTCGTCCAGCGTAAAGAGGCCACAAAAACGGGTGGGCTATAGCCTTGGGGGTGGGGCTGGCCAACTTCGTCCGCCCGACTCTCGAATGGCGCGAGACTTTGCGAGGCGCCTCCGTGTGCCAAAATAGGCCAGCGGGCACAGCCGCGCCCAAAAAATACCCGCCCCCGCCGGCCGGGGGCGCCAAGTTCGGCCCAGCGGAAAGAGGCCACAAAACGGGTGGGCTATAGCCTTGGGGGTGGGGCTGGCCAACTTCGTCGCCGGACTCGGAATGGCGCGAGACTTTGCGAGGCGCCCGTGTGCCAAAAAAAGGCCGCGGCACAGCCACAGCGCCCAAAAATACCCGCCCCCGAAGGCCGGGCGCCAAGTTCGCCCAGCGGAAAGAGGCCACAAAAACGGGTGGGCTATAGCCTTGGGGGTGGGGCTGGCCAACTCTCGTCCGCCGGACTCGGAATGGCGCGAGACTTTGCGGGCGCCCCGTGTGCCAAAATAGGCCGAGGGCACAGCCGCACCCAAAAATACCCGCCCGAAGGCCGGGCGCCAAGTTCGCCCAGCGGAAAGAGGCCACAAAACGGGTGGGCTATAGCCTTGGGGGTGGGGCTGGCCAACTTCGTCCGCTCGACTCGAATGGAATGGCGCGAGACTTTGCGAGGCGCCCGTGTGCCAAAATAGGCCGCGGCACAGCCGCGCCTAAAAATACCGCGCCGCCTAAGCCGGGCGCCAAGTTCGCCCAGCGGAAAGAGGCCACAAAACGGGGTGGGCTATAGCCTTGGGGGTGGGGCTGGCCAACTGGCTCCCTTGGGGGTGGGGCTGACTCGGAATGGCGCGAGACTTTGCGAGGCGCCCGTGTGCCAAAATAGGCCATGGCACAGCCGCGCCTAAAAAAAATACCCGCCCGAAGGCCGGGCGCCAAGTTCGGCCCAGCGGAAAGAGGCCACAAAAACGGGTGGGCTATAGCCTTGGGGGGTGGGGCTGGCCAACTTCGTCCGCCGGACTCGGAATGGCGCGAGACTTTGCGAGGCGCCTCCGTGTGCCAAAAATAGGCCGCGGCACAGCCGCGCCGCGCAAAACCCGCCCCAAGGCCGGGCGCCAAGTTCGGCCCGCGGAAAAATGCCACAAAACGGGTGGGGCTTTGGCCTGGGGGGTGGGGCTGGCCAACTTCGTCCGCCGGACTCGGAATGGCGCGAGACTTTGCGAGGCGCCTCCGTGTGCCAAAAATAGGCCGCGGGCACAGCCGCGCCCAAAAATACCCGCCCGCCCGAAGGCCGGGCGCCAAGTTCGCCCAGCGGAAAGAGGCCACAAAACGGGTTGGGCTATAGCCTTGGGGGTGGGGCTGGCCAACTTCGTCCGCCGGACTCGGAATGGCGCGACGCGAGGCGCCTGCGTGTGCGGCCAGGCGGGCACAGCCGCGCCAAAAATACCCGCCCGAAGGCCGGGCCGCGCCAAGTTCGGCGCCCAGCGGAAAGTGGCCACAAAAACGGGTGGGCTATAGCCTGGGCGGGGGGCTGGCCAACTTCAAAACGGTGGGCTATACTCGGAATGGCGCGAGACTTTGCGAGGCGCCTCCGTGCCCCGTGTGCCAAATAGGCCGGCTTTGCGAGCGCAGCCGCGGGCACAAAACAGCCGCGCCTAAAATACCCGCCCGAAGGCCGGGCGCCAAGTTCGGCCCAGCGGAAAGAGGCCACAAAACGGGTGGGCTATAGCCTTGGGGGTGGGGCTGGCCAACTTCGTCCGCCGGACTCGGAATGGCGCGAGACTTTGCGAGGCGCCCGTGTGCCAAAAAAGGCCGCGGGCACAGCCGCGCCTAAAAATACCCGCCCGAAGGCCGGGCGCCAAGTTCGGCCCAGCGGAAAGAGGCCACAAAACGGGTGGGCTATAGCCTTGGGGGGGGGCTGGCCAACTTAGTCCGCCGGACTCGGAATGGCGCGAGACTTTGTGAGTCGCAACCATGTGCCAAAATAGGCCAAGGGCACAGCCGCGGCCGAAAGAACCCGCCCGAAGGCCGGGCGCGCCAGTTCGCAGCAGCGGAAAGAGGCCACAAAACGGGTGGGCTATAGCCTTGGGGGTGGGGCTGGCCAACTTCGTCCGCCGGACTCGGAATGGCGCGAGACTTTGCGAGGCGCCCCGCCAAAATAGGCCAGGCAGCACAGCACAGCCGCCCAAAAATACCCGCCCAAGGCCGGGCGCCAAGTTCGCCCAGCGGAAAGAGGCCACAAAAACGGGTGGGCTATAGCCTTGGGGGTGGGGCTGGCCAACTTCGTCCGCCTGGACTCGGAATGGCGCGAGACTTTGCGAGGCGCCCGTGTGCCAAAAATAGGCCGCGGGCACAGCCGCGCCCCAAAAAATACCGCCCGAAGGCCGGGCGCCAAGTTCGCCCAGCGGAAAGAGGCCACAAAACGGGTGGGCTATAGCCTTGGGGGTGGGGCTGGCCAACTTCGTCCGCCGGACTCGGAATGGCGCGAGACTTTGCGAGGCGCCCCCGTGCTGCAAAAAGGCCGCGGCACAGCAGCGCCCCAAAATACCCGCCCAAGGCCGGGCGCCAAGTTCGTCCCCAGCGGAAAGAGGCCACAAAAACGGGTGGGCTATAGCCTTGGGGGGGGCGGGCTGGCCAACTTCGTCCCGCCTGACTCGGAATGGCGCGAGACTTTGCGAGGCGCCTCGTGTGCCAAAAAAGGGCCAAAAATGGCAGCCGCGCCTAAAAATACCCGCCCAAGGCCGGGCGCCAAGTTCGCCCAGCGGAAAGAGGCCACAAAACGGGTGGGCTATAGCCTTGGGGTGGGGCTGGCCAACTCTCGTCCGCCGGACTCGGAATGGCGCCAGACTTTGCGAGGCGCCTCCGTGTGCCAAAAAGGGCCGCGGGCACAGCCGCGCCCAAAAAAATACCCGCCCGAAGGCCGGGCGCCAAGTTCGCCCAGCGGAAAGAGGCCACAAAACGTGGTGGGCTATA